>VYZS01014324.1:0-11402 GCA_013400695.1 Neodrepanis coruscans | reverse complement strand
GGGATCGGGGCCGGGATCGGGGCCGGGCCCTGCACCCCGAGGGGCGGCCCTCGCCGTGCCCACCGCACACCCCGCCCTGCCAGCCACCGACCGCTACGGGCCAGGCCGAAAACCGTACGTGTTCGGCTCTTAATGGAGATGCCGGGTCTTGGTTTTGGTTAAGTTTTTCACACACGAATTTTGGGCAGGGATGGAGAGAGCCTCGGCGCTCCAGAACAGGAGAACGCTGCAGCCACAGGGTGAGATCCCGCACAGAGGATCGGGCGCTGCCCGTGCAAAGGGCCGGGGACCGTCCGAGCATCTCCGCACACCGAGCCTGCAAACCCACCCCTCACTGACACAGACCGCACCAAAACACTGCAGGAAATTCTGGACTCAAGAGTGCTCAAAAGCTGGTGCCAAGGCTGCCAGATAACAGGACAGCCAGGAAAAGAATTATTCCTGAAAAGGACTGCCTTTGACAACCCGGGTAGCCCAGGTCCTCACAGTTTGCCATTCAAGACAAGAGGCAACACAAATGAGAGAAGTCCCTGAGTTGCTCTAGGCAGGGATTGATGGTCAATAGCATGAGAAATGCGAGGAGCCACCTTGTTTCTGAGAACGTGACCTTTTTGCAATTTGAAAAACAAAATATTAACGTACCATATGACTTTTATAATAACAAACACACAAATCTTGCAGAACAGCTCTTTCAGCCTGAAGCACCTTCACCACTCACACACAGAAAAAGGTAACTCGCAATTTCAATGAGTAATTCCTGACTAGCAGCATTCTCATCTCTTCAAAAGAAAAAAAGACATAAGGTATTTAAAAATGTACCCCATGATTTGTTCTCTCTAAAAAGTGAAATGAAGCTGAAGAATCTCATAGATACAAAGATATAAAAATAGGAAAGTTGCAAAGGCATACACAGCATTTTGGACTACTCTACTCATAACATCAATTGTGATTTCAATCAAGTGAAGTGTTTTCATTAATGACATGGCTTTTCCAGTGTTCCATTTGCCTGCCATCTGCATGGCTGTTCCACAGGCAATGGAAACTGAGCAGGCAGGTTTATTTGCAACTTAAGTTCTAATACAGTTTCATGTCCTTCAAAGTGCAGACACTTCAGATTCATCTTAATTTCAATCACTTGCTTTAACCTCTAAAAAGAGCACAAAAGTTTTCTTGTGCAAAAAAGCAGCTGCTGCTAAGTTGGAGAACAGATCTGATATGATCACTTTAAAAGCCACATATGGCCACACTCAGGGAGAGGAAGCAATAATTACAAATATGGTGGAGTATTTAGAAGTACTGACACCTTGCTGCTGCTCTTTATGCTTCTCTCTATAGTCCTATTGCTCACCCAAAGCATTACCCGAAGTAATTTTCTGTGCTGAAACAATCCAGTAAGGAAAAGACACAAAGGTTCAGCACGTTTCAGTGTCCATCCACATCCCCAGCACCTCTGTTTCTACACCAAGTTCATTTTTGGTCTTTCTACCCACAGAGAGAAAAAATTATTTTCCATCATATCATNTGTCCTTCCTGTGCTAAGGACCCCAAAGCTGGAAGCAGAATGAATATCTATATTAGAAAAGCCACCACCCATTTTCACGATTCTGCCCACACACTCAGAACCAGGCTCCAAAGAGGCACATGCCATCACCTGCCACCACTGGCAGGGGAAGGGACAAGGCTCCACTTTTTCAGACTAGAAGATGACAGCTCTACTGTCTGCTGTTCCCACTCCCAACCAAACACAGTACAAACAGCAAGTGCCTTATCAGGCTGAACCTCCGTTCTACACACTCAATTATTTAAATAAATCCTCAGCAACTCAATAAAAATATTCTTGAGCTGTTGTGTTTGGTGATTTTGACACCCAGAAGAGATTGGAAGGTTGTTAAACTCACTATACCCAGACTCAGCAGTAAGACCTCTGAATTTCCGTAACACCCATGAATTTGAACCTTCAACCATCCAGCAGGGTTTGCAGGCTTTATAGCAGGAGGAGGAAGTTTAGAGAACAAAACTAGAAGAAGAATGTCATTACACATGAAAGCCAGCTGTTGCCTTTTGAAGGATGCAGTGTCAGGACAAAGTACAACTTTCTCCTTGTGAGATAGAAACTGATAACAAGCTGTAACTCACTCAACTAGTATAACAGATAATCTACACCACATTCTCCTCTTAGCCTGAGCTGGACAATTAGAATTACCCTTTAACTACACTGTGATGTCATCTCTTTCTTTAATCACCCTCTGGATGAGAGTGGAGGAAATCCTTCAAGGCAAACTTCTTATCCAACCAAGAAAAACAGCAGCTGGAAAAACGTCTTTCAGATCCTCCACCATGGCAAAGAGAAACTCCGTAGACTGAAAAATTATACCTATTGCTGATTTTGTCAGCACAAATTTTCAAAAGACACATAATAAAGCTCTGTTCCGTCTCATAACAGCAAGGCAAGCAGTTTCAATAACTTACATTATGTTTCTCCTTCTGTCAACAGCAACAGGATGGCATAACCAAGAGTGGCAAGAGCTACAATCATTTAAGCCAGCATTTTATCCCATGTACACCAGTCTAACTGGGCTGCACATGACCAGTTCACCTCTCCAGTGTGTCGTACTGGGACTCTGCAAAGAGAACACATGTGGACGTGCCAAGGATGAAGACAGGAAGATAGACTGAAGATAGAAAGATGGATTTTGTTGCAGGTAGGTCACTGAAAGCACCAGAATCCCTTTTGGGACAGTTCACAGAGCTTTGACTGCCACAGTTCTCTGCCATTGTCCTACTTTGGCTCAAGCCAGTGCCTTGTACGACAGTTCTCCCATCCATTACTACCTGGAGATATTCAACAATTTGCTGTAGACATTGTTAACCTAAGTGTCACTTAGGAGCTTTCTCCACAGGATGATCATTTTTCCTTCCATTGCCTTTGAGGACCTGATGTAACAGCACCAGCAGTAGAGCACCTCAGAGTCCACTAAGGGAAAAACTCACATTTCCACAACTGTGTTCACATCTTAGATGGCCTGTCATGACAATTAATGATCACCCTGGCCATATTCCTGGCCTGTGAAAGTGTTTCAGCCCCAAAGAGTTCAGCCAAGTACTTTGCTGTCTGTAATGGTCAGTGCAGCAGAACCAGAGAGTCTCATCTCACTGATCCATTTTCTGGATTGCCTTTCACATCACCTTAGAAATCTCAGTAGGAACTAATCTATAAATCATTCCTTAGTCTGTCTCCTCACTGGTTGACAAGTTCCCTACAAACAGTCACGAAGAGCATCATGAAGAGCTTGGCAAAACCAAGTTAATTTCAGGGACTATAGTCGGGTGTTGTTCTGACTAGTGCCCCAGATGGCAGAAAAACATGGAAAGAGTGAAATCATAGAATTTGATCAATGACTGAGTGTCATTAGCAAATGGCAAAATACTTAAGTCAGGGTGAACAGGAATTGCTGGATAACTGGAGATATGATCCACATGATCAGCACAAAGAACAAACAACACAGAGATACTTGTACATACCACTTACCAGAATTACTCTCTTACTCCAGGCTCACTTACTGTTTAAATTGACCTGGAGGCACAGGAGAGATACAGTTCTTCAACAGCAATGAATGAAGATACTTCAAAAAGGGCAGAATGCAACTCGTTCTACTGGCAGATATGGAATGGCAAAGGCACTCATCATTAACAGAACCTTGCTAAACCACCTTGAGAAAGTGATTTCTGTGCTACAGTTATTTGTAGACTCTGTGGAGGGTATTTTCCACTTCCAATCTTAAATACTTCTGCCTCCCACAATCATGCACCAGAACTGCTCACAGAAGAAAATCTTTGGGCTTCTCAGATTGCTCCCCTTTGGGGCATTTTTCAGGAGCCCTTCCACATACACACTACAGCTACCAATTATATTGACCTTTATAAAAGTGCAAAGTCTACCAAGGTCAAACTGTGACCTAGAATTAAACCCTCAGTGTTAACCAATTCTTTAGAATAGGCCTGGGCACTTAAGAACAGGAAAAACTTCTGCTAACAGAAAAAACAAGAAGCTGCAGTCCCTTTTTGCAATCACCTACTTTGACTTTCATAATTGTAGCTGTATTTTAACTTGGCTCTCACGGCAAAAGTGGCAACTAGAACAAGCAAATTAAGCACAGCATGTGTTCATCCCTGCACACACACAGACACACTGGCTCAGCAGCTTCTCTCATTCTGATTACTGAACTTGTCCAAACATGTCCTCCCTACCCAGAAGGTTCAATCTGTAGCCAACAGCACTTCTGAAGCCATGGCACAAAAATCAAGAGCGTAGGGAAGCTACAAGTTGTGAAGAAATCCAGCTGCTTAGCCACAACACTGAAACAAAAGTCCAGGCAAAATCTGACAACTGTGTCTCCTGTGTTCTCCATCCACAGATAAAACCTCAGACACAGACAATCCCTTATTGCCCCCACGTGGTATATCAGTCCTATTGCACAAGAGCACAAATATGCCCAGTATTCCACTAAATTTGCATTAAATTGAATCCTGAGATTTTTTTTTTTTGATAGACTGTAGCAGCCTAAACATTAAAAAATACCAGTTTTTCCTACAAATACGCAGTTTCTTTCTCTCTTACACTTAACAAAGCCCACACAGTGAGGGTAACCAGGTATGTCTGAAGCAGCAAGACCTGAAAAAATCCCCCATACCACTGGGAATGTCAGAATGCTCCACCTCCCATTTTTTTATTTTTAAATCTCATTGAGGTTCATCTTATTTCCCTGCCCATCAAATCAGGCTGGGATGGGTTACCTCACAGGAGCTCCACAAGGGTTCAATCCAGTCACAACTTGCACTGTGCCTCCAAGATCTTCATCAAAAATTTCTGTAAGTGGGGGTTAGGGAACAAGACATCCCCAAAGAGAAACCACTACTCCCCAAAATCTGAAATTCTGACAAGATCACCTCATCTCCATTATTAACTTTAGCCAAAACAGCTACATAAAAGCCCAGTTGGTAAGGATTTATGTTTAAAAGAAATAACCTAAATATAAAGGAGAAAAAGGCCTAGTTCTAGGACACTTCAGAATAAAAAGATAAATTTAGGATCTCCAAACACTAGACAAGGATAATAAGCCTGGCAATTATTTTGCTGCCAAATAAACCCAAGTTGAGGCTGTCAGTAACACAGACTGTGCTGCCTTTAGTTCCTTTCAGAAATGAGTCAGCCAAACACAGACTGCTGGCAAGCCAAACCATCTGCTCCCAAACAAATTGATTGTTCTAGATGTTTGTGTCAGGACTTAGAGCACAGCAGTCCCACTGCTGCTGAGAGGCAGATCCTGAGCAGAGCCCAGCTGTTGGACACATGGACAGCCCTCCCTGCCATGCTGTGTTTCCATGTCTCAAAGCAGCCTGAGACTATTTGTTCGGCAGGAAAGGAAGATGCAAAATCGGTTTTTTGCTCTGAGTACAAACTTTAAAGTGAGTGAAATAGCACTGGAGAGACAAATTGCATGTTTTCTGAAGGGGAGAAGCTCCAAACTCAGAGCAAGTACCACTAGAGTAACAGCTCTCCTTTATGGGAAAGCTTCTTAAAAGTAAAAACTAATCAAACCCATTACAACAACAGGGGAATTGCAAATTGTGAGGCACAGGAGTGGGCATGCACTGAGCAAAGACTTTTATTGTCAGTGCCTTTCTCTTTTTTAATAAATGAACTGTGGAAGAAGCACAGGATCTGTTTAAATGGGTGTTTTGCATTAGCTCTCAGGGTGTGTCTATTTACCTATTCCATAGAATACACTGAGTTACCTTCACATCAGTTGGGAGCTCCTCTGCTTCCTACATGGGTTTTTCCCATGAATTTTTGGCTTCTGCTTGTAAAAACAATGCAACTTCTTCTTATTGCCCCAACAGCCTCAGTTTCTCAATAAAAAACAAAAGGACAGTCAGCCTGAGGCACTTTAAGCATGATGCCTCAACACAGTGAAGTTGCCAATGGAAGGCCTGTCTTACAGCTCAGATCTCCCTGACTTTTTGCCATGTCTTTCTTGATGCAACTTACATGATTGAACAGAAATTTCTACCTGGCAACATGGATCCCTCTTGGAATGCAGCCATGCCTCAGATCTGACACCAGTTACATCACCACAAACAATATGTGCAAAGCTCAGAGCCAGGAAGGGCTGGTATGGAACATAAACAACCAGCTGCTGTAGTTCTACAGATCCATTTACACAGGGTTTCAAAGGGAGCAGGGTAAGTGCTAGGCTTGGGAGACAGAGCAGAGCACTTTAGTCTTTTCCAGTCTAGGAGTTCAGTGTTTCCTACAGCAATCAAACTCCTGCGCTGCTTGCTCTGTGGGCCTGTACAGCTGAGCAGGGTGGTTGCAGGGCTGCCTCTGCTCTGGTCAGGAGCAGCTTCCCAAAAACTCTTGTTCTCCATCCAAAGCAGCTGGACACCACCTCTGCCTCACTGGACTGACAGGCTCTCATTCCTGTGGGTGAGGGTGAAATTCATTCATCTCCTACATTTCAAGTACTGAAACTAAACATGAAAACACACAGGTACATCAGATCTTGCCTTGCTAAATGCTGCAGAAACTCTACAAGGCACCTGAAACTCGGGCACACCCTGCTGTGGCTGTGAGCCAGGCCCAGGTGATCTTGTCATGTCTGGGCTGCACTGGCAGTGCAGCCAACCACCACACCACCCCTTAGAAACATTTCTTCCTCATACTCACTCCATTCCTAGTTTCTGGGCTTGACCCATAGTGACATCAAATGTGACTTCAGTGCACGAGCGCTCACCTGGTCACTGTGACAGCAGCCTGGTGTCACCACCATTCAGGTCTCCATGTAAGAGGAATCATGTGTGGGTGACAGCACCTTGCATTTTTTGGACGATGAAGAGATTCCTTAGGAAACAGCTGCACCTCCAAGGGCTGCTCCAGCACAAGGATAATATCTGGCTCATGGGTAAACTGGCCTGCATTGCCAGGCTGTCTGAAGGAACAGGACTTACCAGAGCCATGGTCAGCATCTCCAGGAAGAGGTGGCAGACGTGGTGGCAGCAGGGCCCTAAGACAACAAGCTGCCAGCAGAACTGTTAACTCTTGTGAGAAATGCCCTTGGGAATTGTGGGCTGCTGGAAAACCTCTGTAGCAACCTGAGTTCTGTAGTGGTTTCATCACAGCTTTCTTCCACTTCAGGAATCCTTTGAGCATTTCCTTCTGGCTTTCTCTCTCTATCAGCAGAAGCCCTGTGTTCAGCTCCTTGTGCTCCGTGCCATACACAACATTGAGAAAACAGCAAATAGGGAAGAACATATAATTTCATGGAATCTTTGCACTGAATTCCAGTACAATGTATTTCCAAGCAACAGCTTCAACTCTTCCCAAAGCCTTTATGGATTATATTCTTGCACATTCCCCAGATTGTAAGCAATTAGCAAACTTGTTTGTCCTCTAGTTCAGACACTTACCCAATGTATGCTGCATTTCATGATCTATTACAGTCTATAAAAATGCAGGGAAAATGACATTTTTTGGGTTTTTTTACCAAGATATCGAGAACCAGGAGTTAGTAGATATTTAATTCCCTTTCTTTTTCTGTTTGTTTGTTTGTTTGTTTGTTTTTCTTTTTATCCACTAAATCTGTATACCAAGTAAGCAAAATCCTGGAAATGCTTCTTCAGGGAACAGAAGGAAGATAAAGTAGCAAGGGCACCATGGAGTTGCCAATGCAATGGACACCCGAGGTGTGCCTACACATATCCAGACAATATTTGGCTCTGAAAACAAGGCACTTCTCTGTACTCATGCTCTCTACTCAGACAGAAGCAGTAGAGGTCTCAACTGATATTGAAGTTACAATTAATGAGTTTAAACTTAATTGCTTTCAGCCTTGGGAGGATTTTCTACTAATTGTCAGCTTTTGTAGAGGATGAAACAATGAAGAACTTCATCCTTTTCGCACTGGACCTTTCAAGATGTCTGCCCAGGAAAGTAAACTGGTAGTGCATTAAGAGAAAGGCAGTTTTGGTAGGATTTGTTAATGAAATGCCAAACATTCTTTTCCCCTCTCATCATGGTACAGCTTTCTCCTCAATGGCAAAACAATGTACAAAAGACATTTTCAACGTGGGTAATTGGGATTATAATGATTTTATAATATTTATACTCTTTGTTGTTGTTGTTTTTCCCCAGGACCTATCTTCCTTTTTCCTACATAAGAGTGTATAATGAAAAGGTTTGAGAAGACCACTTGGACTAGTCCACACACTTCTGAATAGAAAGCTTACAATGTGCTTACCCAGTTTTGTGAGGTGTTTACATGACAGTTTTGACACACTATTTCAGTTCCTGCCCACAATTACAATTCTTTTTGTTTATGTGCATGAAACTAACAAATCCGTAAGATTTTTTTATAATAATTTTTCCAGCAATACAGTAATTGTGCAATTCTTAGTGCAATTCATTTCCAGCATTCCTTTCCAGAATCAGATTTGATTTCCATGAAAGTAGTCTTCTACACATGACTGAAAGGATGTCGTTTTGAAAAGAAATACAAGCAGTACAAATAAAAACCTTTTTTTTCAGAAAGTAGGTCTCACATATTCAGGATGTCTCTTTCTCTTACCATGGCCAACATCATCCTAAGATCTTCCTATAGCCTGAATCTTCCTTTAATGTACCACTAAATACTTGAGGTAAAGGAAACATAAACATACAGAGAGTGTTCCAGAGCAGGGCACGAGCAAAAGCTACGCATTCCCAATTTAAATTATTGCTGTAAAATCAGTTAGCTCAAGAATCCAAAAACAAGGACACAGCCACCAGGTTCTTAATCTGCAACAGCCACAGGGGTCACTGAAGTGGTTTCTCAGGAAGAAGAAGACTAAATTATTGTGGAAATCTAGAGGAAAAATCAGCCAGTCTTTAGCTCTCACCAGAGATGAAGCAGGATTCATTGGAGAAAATAATGAGCCCTATCTAAGAATAAGCAGCTCCACTGTATTCTAACATAATGGTTAAGGGACATGCAAGTTTGGTGAAAGCTGATGAAAAAGCAAGACCCCATAGGCAGGACTTTGGGAGCTCTGGGAACAGGCAGAGAGACATGCACTGTTCCAGTACACTCAGAGCACACAACACTTAATAACCACATTTTCTCCAGCTTCATAATGTTGTCTTTCAACCACATCTGCATTTTTCCCTTATATCTGTCATGGTTTAGGAATGGCACTCACCAGTTTAGTGTTCCCACTGAAACTCCAAACCATGCTGCTGCTCACTTCCCCTCCACTTTGTGTAACTGGAGAGGAGAATTGGAGGCAAAAAAGGCAAAGATCACAGGTTGAGATAAGAACAATTTACTGGAAACAGCAATGAGGTAAGAAAATGGACAGTAACAGAAACAGTATTAATAACAGAAGTGTAGAAGAGAGAGAGTGGTTCAGGCAGCTCTGCCACCCCATTGTTCCCTCTGGCTTGCGACCAGCACCATTCTCATTCTCCTGGAAGGAAGCCCTTCTTCCCAGAAGAGACTCCCTTTTGCCTGGCCCCGCACTGACATGAGGTGGTATAGAATGACCTATGGGTCCTGGCCATGCAGCCTCTTGGCTACTGCAAAAACTAACCCTGTCCTGACCAGAACCAGGACATTATCCACCTTGTATTTTTACCCAGCTATGTCATACCCTGATCCTACACCTTCCCACTACATACACCTACACACAGAAGCACAGGTATCATTTCCATAGTCGTTGTCCATCTCTCCAAAGTGTCTGTTGAGTTCATTTACTCCATGACTGTGGGTTCTATCCAGCCCGGACATCTTCCAGGGCAGGAGGTCTGGTGTGCTGTTCACTGGTTACAGGCTGAATCAGGAGCTCATGTCTGGTGTATCTGGAGCAGTCCATCCTCATTGTCCATGGTAGTTATGGCACGCAGGGACAGTGGCATTCAGTAATCAGTGTTATACAATTCAACATTACAGACTGTTGTCACCCAGAAATCAAATCCCCTTGAGGGTCACATTGTGTTTTCTTATCCCTCTGCATTACCCACCAAGTGCACCTGGGTCCATAAGCAAAAGTCTTTACACCGTTGGGTCAGTTTCTAATGACTTCCAAGGGGATTGAAGTTTCTCATTCAAGCTCAATGTACCATCAGCACAATCCACTTGTTCTACGTAGCACCAGTGGCATGATATGTAGAGGGGACTTTTCCTTTGAACATCCAGCCCAGCCCTGGCAGTTGGGGTGCCAAGAGGAGCTGTGCTTTGGTGTCAATCTCTTCTGAAGCAGGCAGAACCCTTCATAAGCTGCCAGGACCTCTTTTTCAGTTGTGGTGTAACAGGCCTCGGGTCCTTTGTATCCATGACTTTTTGTCAAAGACTGCAGGAAGGCCCATTCTCCCTGACTGTGGTGTAGAGCTTATTTTTCACATCTTGTCCTGTCCTGACAGGTCCCAGGGCTACTGCATGAACAATATCCTGATAAATTTGTACAAAAGTTTGTTGTTGGTGAAGACCCCACATGAAATCATTCATCTTGTGTGTCATAAGATAGGAAGGGCTTAGAATCTGCAATATGCATTCTCCAGAAACACACAGCTTCTAGGGAAGCCTGTGTTTCCTTCTTGCTGATTGCTGGGGACATAGCTTCTGTTTTGTTGACCCCATCCATTGGTATCTGAGGACATCCATCTTGCCATTTTACACCTAAAAACTGAATTTCCTGGCCAGGTCCCTTGACCTTACCTTGTTTCATGGCAAAACAGGCCTTCAGGAGGATTGAGATTATCTTCTCCCTTTTTTCAGAACCTTCATTTGCTTTGTTGCTCAAGACAATCATGTCATCAATGGAATGCAAGTCTTCTGGAGTCTCACCTTGTTCCAGCACAGTCTGGATCAGTCAGTGGCAAACAGTGGACCTGTGTTTCCACCCCTGGGGCAGTCAGTTTCAGGAGTACCGCACACCCACCCACTTGAAAACAAACTGTGGCTGGCACTCTGATGGTAAAGGGATGGCAAAGAAGGCATTAGCAATGTCGATGGTGGTATCACTTTGCTGTCTTGGACTCCAGTTCATACTGAGATTCCAGCACATCTGGCACAGCAGCACTCAGTGGTGGTGAGATTTCACTTAGAGCAAATAACAGGCTTTTTGTGTCCTTGAAATACCCTCACTCCTCAGGTAATCTATGCCAGGGATATGCAGGGCCTCTGTGCTGGCAACAATGGAGTGTTTTTGCCATTTGTTCCCAGTCAGACTCACTTCAGCTTCCAGGACATTCAGTTGTTGTGGGATGCCCCTGTCACCCCAGAAACAGAGATGCGTTTCTTGAGGACATCAGGGTGCATTGTGCACTGGGGTCAATTAAAGCCTCACACTCTTGTGGGTGGGATGTGCCA
>VYZS01014323.1:21405-31967 GCA_013400695.1 Neodrepanis coruscans | reverse complement strand
GGCCTCAGAGGTCTTTTCCAACCCATTGGTTCTCTGACTCCCCGACTTAAAACCCAAAGTTCAACCTCGACAACAATTTCTCTACTTTTCCTGGGTCACAGTAAAGTCTCCCTATAGTTCACTTTCAGATTTCAGAAAAAAAAAGTCGTATTTCAGAATAATCCCGCATTAATCTCGTGAGCCGATCCCTTCTCTGTGTTTGCCTCAAGCTGTTCGGGAGCTTTGTTCCTACTCCCGAAGCGGTTCAGGAGCGCTCGGCGCGATCCCGTCACCGGCAACGGCGGATCGTTGCCCGGCGGGAGCCGAGGAGCGCACGTTCGGGCAGCCCTGGAGCCCAGAGGTGCCGCTCACAGGGACATTATCCCGCAATTCCGTCCCGAGCGGCGGCATTTCACACCCCGCTGAGGGGAAAGTCCCGGGTACAGCCCCCGGTCCCGGCTCTGCCCTCGCCCCCGGCCCCGCGGGAGGCGGCTCTGGCCGCCCGCCCCGCCCGCGCTCACGGGCGGGCGCTGCGGAGGAAGGGGAGGGAAGGCAGGGGAGGGGAGGGCGGCCGGCCCGGCCTCACATGACTGCGGCCGCGATGGACGGAGAGCCGCCCGCGGGCACGGCGGGCGCCGGTACCGGCACAGGTACGGGGGGCTGCGGGCGGTGCGGCCGGGGAAGGACAGGGCTCCGCTTTGGGGCGGTCAGGGCCACTCTCCCCACCAAAACCTGTGGGGAAGCGGAGCCGCCTCTCCTTGCTCGTTCAGGGGCAGCGGGACCCCGCTGGCCCCGGGTCCGAGCGGGGCTGCCCTCGGCCGGCCCAATGCGGGGTCCCGTCCCCGTGTCCGGGCGGGCTCTGCCCCGCGGGGGTGAATCGGGGCAGCGCCAGGGAGCGCCCGGGACGGTGGATTTACCTGCCCGGGGGTCGCCCCGTTACCGGCCCGGGGCGCGGGCGGTCCGCTCCCCGCAGCGCTTGTGCGGGGCTGGACGCGGGGACGGGGCGCGGTCCTGAACTTCTGCCGGGGGGAGTCACGGGGCCGAGCGCTCCCTTGGCGCTGGAGCGGCGGCATCTCGTCCTCGCTGCGCTCGGGGCGCGTTGGGAGCGGCGGGTCGGACCCCGCGGCTCCGCTCCTCTCCCGCCCGAGAGGCACATCCAGCGGGGAAAGAGCAGCTCCAGACGCTGAAGTTTCGGGAGCGTGTGCAGCTGGATCTGGGATGAGGAAACTTGCAGCCCAATGCTGCCAGCGCGTGTTGCGAAATGAGAGATGGAGGGAGCTCTTGGGTGAACGGAGGGAATAACGTGTTGGACTCCTTCACATTTAAATTGAGGGAAACTTTTAGAGGGAAACACGGTAACGCGGTTCTCTAAAGTTCTCTTTAAAGTGGCTGAAATTTTGTACCTGCTCTATGTAAAGTTTTTTTTTTTCTCAGTTTGAAAAGAAGAATTAGTAGAAGTTACGAGTAGGTAAGCTCAATGCAGGGAAAAATAGTTTGATTGATTATATTTAGGACCAGCGTGAGTGTGCTTTTGTTCGGCCTATGATGCTCCTGATGCAGATAATGCTTATAAATAAATTATTTTGGAATATTTCTGTCCAGGACTGATGTAACATATTGAACAGCAACCTTTGTGGAAAAAATGTCCTACTGTACCAAAGAGAGAGCTTGCTCAGGTATGTCTGTTCTGGATTTACCATCTGCTTCAGGAGCCTTGTAGAGATAAGACAGTTTTCTGCAAGTATTCTTGATCTGATAAACTTCTGGTGGTGGTGCTTCTGTACCTGTCTGATCTACTCAGCCCTAGTTAGAAAACTTGGCTTTCTTTGACAAAGAAACATGGTGAACACTGGCAAAAGGTATCTGATGATTTTAGGTAAAGGGAAAAAAGTGAACACAGGAATGTTTTTATTTCTAGCATCGTGATGAAAGCTCGGAGATCTTGGAGGTTTTGCACCCTTATGTAGTTTTTTTGGAGATCAGCAGCTCGTCAGTGAATATTTTGGGAGGATTTATATCTCTGGAGTAATGAGAGTCCTGGCAGGGATTGTTGATGCCACCCTGTGACAGCAAATAAAATGCTGTCTGTTTGATTTTGCTGAGTTAAAAGTACTTTAATACAATCGAAGAGAAAAGGATAATGTGCAGTACATTGAAGATAATTTTACAGAGTTGCTTTTATTTATCTTTTTTTTTGCTTCCATTTGGGTGTTTTGCAATGACTGCAGGGAGCTAATCCAGGTGTGTTTGCTGGGGAGGGAGGGGGAGTGTCTCTTTTTCTTCTAATGGTAAATCTTTAACTGTGTGTGCAGCCCTGGGGAGGGCTCTACAGGTTACAGACAGTATAATTTGAAGATAAACTCTGATTTCCCCCACAGTTTTTTTAAGTTTTATGGGTTGGTACAGGTTTCTGGAGAAAAATTTACCAGTTACAGACAGGTGGACCTGGTATAAAAGGAGGGGGAAGCTTTGATGATTGCTTTTCAACAGGATTTGGGATGTGAATAAGCTTGTTCTAACTGTAAAATGTGTGAAAAGACCACTGGGAGGCTGAAGCGTGTGGAGTGGCAGTGCCATTTTTTTAATGCTTAAGTGCTAAGATTAAGTTTTCTCCCAGTTTAATTGGGAAGGTGAGAAACATGTGAGGAAAGTGAGAAGCAAACCAGAGATAAACCATCCCTTTCATAGGATGCTCTTGGCCTGTATAAGGGACAGATGGTTGTGGAAACTTGCCAGTTGTGTAGTGTAGCTGAAATGCCCTTGTAAAAGTTTCCTGGAGAACAGTTGTAGGGGTTATTCACATCATTTTTGGATGTGAATTTTTACACTTCAAACTTCTTGGTGAAAAATGGTAGTTTAGCAGCTTTCTGTTGTGAGCTGGGAACCTGCCCTAGTGAGACTTCGACTTTTTGTCTCTTTGCTCTTTGGGCACATTCCTCAATGGACTTTTCTCTGTTAATCCTGTTATTTCTTCAAAGTGTGTAGCTCCATCTCACTTGATTGTGTTTGCTGCAGCTGGGGACTCTGGCTTATGGCTGACTTGTGAATGGAATGTGGTCCTTGTATTCCCAGGCTTGGGAAATCACTTAATTAATCAGTTGATGATCTAACAGCATAGTTAAAAGAACAGGGCACTAGGCTTAAAGTTAGTTCTTTCCACACAGTCAATCTGGGTTACATTGGAAGGAGACAACTTGCTGTTGGAGTTTTTTCTGCTGGAGCGTGTGACATTGGTATTTTGGGAAGCAGTTGGAGGCCCAAAGCTGCAGGGGACTGCAGAAATGCAGGTGCTTTTTACTTATTATTAAATAAAGGTTAGGTAGCCTCAGCTGTTTTTGAGCTGTGCCATTGCTTCTCTGTTTCAACTTGAAAAGCACCAAATGCTGTATAAGGATCTTAAACTTAGCTGGAAAAAAATCCAAAACAAACAACCACCAAAAAAAAAAAAAAAACCACCCTGCAAAATGAAAACCAAACTGTCTGCAACAACTAAAAAACAAAGGGAAATATAAAAACCTAACCAACAAAAAAAAATCCCGAAATCCCAGAGATAGTACATTTGACATCTGTGCTGAGAAAGCTGTGGTGGTGTTTTTTTGTTTGGGATTTTTTTTAAGGAGAAAAATAAAATGCTGGAGCCTGTTTTGCAGCCTCTATGATAGTATGTGTGTTACTTTGTCTTGTTTTGACATTGGATAGCTTGTATTTCCAAGGGAATTGTTGGGAAGGAGAAGGGAGGACACTCATAATTACAGTGAAGCTAAATGTGATTACTTTTCTTGTACCCAGTCAGAAATACAGACCTGCCTTCCATGTTGAACAGAACTGAGGAGCAGTAAGATTTAGGTGGACTGATTGCTTTGCTTTGCTCCTTTCTAAATAAAAATTCCATGGTTTTAAATTCCCCCCCCAAAAAAAAACCCAAACAAATTGCATACAGTTGTCTCAAAAATATGTAAAATATTTAATAGGAACAACGTTCTGTTTTTTTTTTTTTATGGGACTTCTGTTTTTCTTGTTTTTAGGGGAATTCAAATTATGTAAGATTTAAAAAAAAAACCCCTGACAAAATGAAGGAAATGTATTTGAATTTGTAGCTGAATTCTGCACCAGCTTTCAGAGAGGTTGATGTGGACATTGGATTCTGGAATTATGGAGGAATGTGTTTGACACAATGAGGGGGAAAGGCATTTCCATAATTCCTGAGGCTTTTCATGAGAAGACAGAAAGGAAAGGGAAATGCTGATGAATGATATTTACATTGCTGCTTTAGTATTCCTGGCCCAGCAGACTGTAGTGGAGCCCTCATTTTTTCCAGGGAGAAATCTGAGGTATCTGTGTACAAGAACAGTCAGTTTTTCTACTGGGTTGTGTTTCCTGTGGGTTGGATCCCCTCTGCTCCCCACAGCTGTGGCCTGTGATGATGAAGAAGAATCTTAGCTGTTATTCCTAAAGGTTTTGCTTCCTTTCAGACTCCTTCCAGAATATGTGCTACTGGTGTTACAAGTAATTCTGTGGCACCTTCTGCTTAATTGTGTCAGATAAATTTATCTGATTAGCACCTGGTGTAATAATGGGTTTTTATCAGCCATCTGGAAGATGGAGGTAAGGCCTCCAAATTTGACTGACAGAGCTTAAATAGGGAAGGGAGATGGGTTTGTGATTCCCCACCTGAGCTTCCAGCCCTGGCATTGCTCCTCTCTGCTGGATGTGCTTACATGTCAAACCTCTGTGCAGCTGACCAGGTACTTGGAATTCTACTCTGGCTTTCAGAAATGCATGATTTTAGAAATTTAGGTGGAGGAAACTGGTAACTCTGTGGAGGGCAGGTTGCTGCTTGGTTGTATCAATGGAATAATGAATGGCAGGTGCTAAATCAGGTGTGAAATACGTGGTATGAAGTGGAGAAATTTTCTATTTCAGTTGTTCTTTGGGTAAGTTTCTCCAACTCCCTTCAGTCCAAAGGCTGCCTGACTTGCCACTAAAAAAAAAAAGTGCTATGCAGTGTTTTCATAGCTGTTTTCTTTTACAACCAAACAAATTAGGCCATGCTTTGAATGCTTCTTCAAACTTTCTTTCCTTGTCATCTTTTTGTCTTCGTGTTTGTGTGTGTTTATGTGTATTATTTTTAACTTTCATACTAACTGTTTTCAGTTATACCAGGCCACTTCCTGATATCTTATCGACAACAGACTTCTGCAGCAAAAGCCCAAGTTGCAGGAAAAAGCTGATTTTTTATTTTGTCCCCTTTCCAAGGGACCATTCCATGTCTCATTTCTGTATTCACTTGCTGCTTTCCCTATATAAACTTTACCAGATAATGATCTGCTGAAACCAAAGGGAATGTTTTCCAAATTAGCTGTTCTCCAGCAGGGAGTGCGTGATGGGAAGCCTTAAGTGTCCTGTTACAATGCATGTAAATCCTTTCCCTGGGTGAACACACGAGCTCATACCAATGAGTTCCCACTATTATCCACCATTCCTGGCCAGAGCTCTTGAGGCCATTCTGGAATAGGCTCTTTAGTAAGTGGAATAAAGAACTGGGCTGAAGAATAGCTCCAGTATATGTTGCTCTGTAGGGTTAGTGTTAATGCCATGGTAAGTGTTTCCTAAAGCAGGTTAACAGCTGTTCCAAAGTCATCTTATTGTGTTTGAGGGGGTAGATTCACTCTGAGTAGCTGTCTGGTTGATACCAGACATGCTGAGATTATTAATTAAACAGTGATGATTCAAACTTGTTTGCATGGTTGTCTGGTTTGTGTGATTTCACATGTTTAGACAAGGTTGAGATGTAAAGAAGCTGCAGAATAGTTCAGGAAGAGCCAGATGTGTGAGATGCTGATCAAGAGAAGGTATTTCCTGTAGGTGAATTTTAGAAAGCCAATTTAGAGAATAACTTGATAAAAACTGTGGAAGAATTACCAAGAAGAGAGCAACATGGCTGAATTGTCAAAGGAATGTGGAGTCTTGCCTGGGTCTCTGTGGGGCCTCACTCTGTAGATTGTCTTAAGGAGTGATGTGGATTCAGATCACTGTAATGAACCTGAGAGTCCTGAGCATCACTTTGACTGATTGTGCTGTAGGTTTTGGGGCTTAAATATGAAATACTGAGTGTTTCATGGGTCATCCTCCAAATCTTGTCTCCTGATATTGATCTTTTGTTATTGAGAATTCTGTAGTTGACTAGACAGTGCTGAGCCCCAATTCAGGGACCAGTTGGTGCCATGAAAGTCCCATTTTGTCAGTTGTCCAGCAGAAAGATGGGAAGCAGGGACAGTGAATCAAGAGGCAGGAGGATATGCTGTGTCAGTCCAGTTTGGCACTGCTCTGGGAGGACAAGCTGGGGTGCATTTTGAGCAGCCCCTCCTTGGGAGGCCAGCTTAGAGCAACTGCCTCTGCCACGTGAGCCTGTGGCTGAGCATCACAGAGGCTTCTGGAACTCTGTGTATGTGCACATGTGTGCCTTGGAGGAGTCACAACATCTGCTGTGTCATGGTGCATTTCATTGATGTGTCTTGAGCAGTTAAACCCAAGAATTACCAGGGTGCACACCCAGAGCACCACTGCTCTGGAGATCCAGGATGCCTTGTGCTTTCTGTAGTTCTTTCTGTGTGTGTTTTTGGCTCTTCCTGATACCATGGTTTATGACACCTTGTTTCTCCATGAAAGGTCAGGCAGGCAAGGATTTTTCTACACAAGAAAATCTTTTGCCTTGCTGTCTGTATTCTGAATTTTTTCCTCCTTTCAGTTCAGCACCTCTCTGAAAGCGGCTGTACAGGTGTTGTCACTTTATCCAGCAGTATCCCATGTCAATATTGGATTAGCTTGCTTTATTTTACTGCAGATTTCTGGCAGGAGGCTGGAAATTTTTAGAAGCTACTACATAGGTGGGGTTAGCAGGTGATACATCATTCTAATGAAGCAAAGGTGTTAAGACTTGCTTCTCTGAGTCATATTAGCAGGAATCTGAAGCCTGATGAGACATGTGGAATAAGGTCATTTGTCCTGGATTTGGCTCAGTTTCCTTAAGACATTTTATGGAGCAAATAATGAAGTGTCTGACACCATGTGTATCTGATGAGATTATCTGTTTTTTCTGTTTTTTGGGGCCTGGAGCACATGAAGGAGCAGGCGGGAAGTCCTTATCAGGAGGAGGTCAGGGCTTTCAAGTAAAGCATATGAATTCTTATCCTTCCTGAGTTAATCTCTTACACAGTTGACAACTTTTTGAACTATATATTAAAGCTTGGAGAAATGCTTCTTGCTTCTATAGTGTTACTGTCTTATTGTGTTCTCAAAACTGTAGATACATTTAAAAGATTACTTTGAAAAACAATGGAAGCTTATTTTACAGTCACACAGAAGTGTGGTTTTGGAGTCAAGTTGAGATAATGGACTGCAGTCTGTCACTTGATAAGAGAATATTCTGAACCATCAGCTTTGCCCTTTCTTTGGTGTAGGTTGTCCTCTGGGGCCATATTCTTAAGAGCCATCTTTTTGCACTTTCCATTAACCTGAGAAGTTACTCTCTCTGTCCAAAATCCGTGATTGAATTCAGTGTCAAAAGCTGTTTTGGAGCTATGAGCAGTGGAATAGGATGTTTGAAAGATTTGTGCTACAGCTTGTTGTGATTGAGGAATTGCTGGGTTGGTAGACCTTGTTAGGAACCTTTCATACCTGCACAAGAGCATGTTGGCAAGTAAATTATTGTAATTCATGCTCACTGTAGCACAGTGTCACAGAGTTTAGTAAAATGATGTCAAATGAAGTGTCTCCTTCCTTTCTAATGATGTGCAAAATTAATGCATTACATTTCTGCAGCAGGGCAAAATGACACATTTTTCTTTCCTTCCATGAGTTGTTCTAGGCAGGATCCAAAAGTGCTGAGCTAGGATTCTGTTCATTTTGGCAGATCCTGCTGTGGTGGGAGCTGGACAGACAGGAAATGTAGGCCTCTTAGCTGATTCACAGAACAAATTTGGCCTGTGATTCTTTGCTTAGTAAAGATGTCTTTCTGACTGGATGTAATTGGTGGTGCTCCTGGGTGAGGAGGGAGTTGCCAAGTCTTGAACGTGTGAAGCAGCATAACCTCCCAGGGGAGTGGCCTGGCTGGTGTTCTGGTTGTGTTGCACCACTCTGGGAGCACCAGCCAAGGGAATAGAATATTTTAAGGCCACTTCTTTTACTTTATCTTATCAGGTCTACTGTTTTTTCCCTTTTTGTCTTCCAGATTTGGCAAAGCCTCCAGTAAATGAACCAAGGGAGCCGGAACAGTTTCTAATGCAGACGCCCCAGGGAAATCCACTGCTGCTTTCTCACACCCTCCAAGAGCTATTGAGCAAGGACAGTGTGCAGGTGGAGCTCATACCTGAGAAGAAGGGCCTTTTTCTGAAACATGTGGAATATGAGGTCTCCAGCAAGGTAATGTGAACCAGCATTGGGCTTGGTGAGAATTTATCCTCTTGAGAATGTCTGTGCAGTTGCTGTTGGGAAAGTCTTGAGTGATTTAGGTGTGTCTGGTGATGCTGGTTTTGTGTGGGCTCACTTCAGTGCAGTAGCACTTCCTGAGCTGGGCTTCTGCAGCGTGGAGCATCTTCTAACTGAGGGGTAGTGGATGATATCTTGATCATCCTAGTTCACTCTTTTGAAACCTGGCCTCTGTACAAAAGCAAGTCTATAACATCAAAAACTGCATGTTTTCATTGGTGTAGGCAGCTGGGTATTTCTAATTGTCTTGAGCTTGTGGAGAAATTGTATTGGCAATGCTAAATTCAAATCCTTTGTAAGCAGAAAAGTTGCTGTTAATCCTTCTGCAGAGTCCAGAGTGCTTCTATTTGCCCTGGCCCTGGCCTATATGTTCCTCTCTTGGTACAAGAGAAGGTTGAAGATGATGTGGCTTTTCCTGTTTATAGAGTGGCCTGTGAAAGAGCTCTTCAGTAGCTTCTCTATGTTTTTCCAAGAAGGGAATCTGTCCTCTTCCAAGCAGACCATGAGTGATTGACAGGCCACCAAAATATCAGTTTTGGAGCAATGCTCAAACTGTGCTGGTCACAGTTGTGTGTATTTGGTGACACATTTGTGTCACTTGTCTGTGGTGACCTTTGGATCTTTAGTTTTTTTAGAATGACTTCTCTACGTTTCTCAAAGACTTGTGAGGGGAAAGGACAGACACGGTGAATGTTTGTGTTGGGCTTTCTAGGACTAAATGTCTGTGATTTTGGGGCCCAGGACTCTGACCCTGGTGGTCCTGCAAGGTTTTGAATTTAGGAACCCATGACTGGTTCCTTTCAGTTGCTGTCATGTCTCTTCTGGCTGTAGCTGTAGAATGATGCTGCCTCAAAAAGAAGCATAGCTTGGCCTTGAGCTTCATCCAAGGTCTGCAGCACAATTCAACATCAGATTCCAGAGCAGACCTAGGGAGGCCCTTGGGACTGTGTCTGTTGGGCTCCAGTTCTGAGCCTCATTGCTTCATTTTTGGAAGTGCACAGTGCCAGTGTAAGTGGTGGGTGATGTGCAATGCAAATGCACTGAGGATGAGTATAGTGTTGTGTAGTCTTTCCTATTAGTAGTTCAATCTATAGTAATAGTGTGGGGAGTTTGTGGATTATTTATTTACTGTTTTTAAAGGATTTCTGCCTCCTAAATGTCTTGTTCTATCTGCTACCTCCTTTGGGAATGAGAAAACAGTTTCTTTGGCCTTTTCTATGTATTGATCTAAGAAATGCAGAGTAAAGGCCTAAGGTTTTAAAGGAACTTTCAGTCTTTGTTTATAGCTCTGACATCAGTGAGAGGCCTCTCCCCTTGTGAGATTCACTTAAACCATCAGCTGTTTGGGTTAAATGGTAACTTAATGTGCCACCTCTGTAGTTGAAACTGATTTAGAGAAAGATCTTAGTAGCTGGAGCTCAGGGACTTTGAGAAAAGAGCTCTCTAGAGCACTTTACAAGTGTAATCACTCCTTCCAAATGTTCTGTCTAATTTGGAATACCAGAGAGTTTGAGGAGTAATGCTATGGAACCATGGCAAATTTAGGGCTATTTGTAATTTCTTGGGAAACAATTTCCATTTTGTATTCTCTTTCATCCTGTGTGTGAATAAAATCTGACTTAAGTTTTTAACTGAAGTTTGTATTCTTGAAAGGACTGNTCTTAGTAGCTGGAGCTCAGGGACTTTGAGAAAAGAGCTCTCTAGAGCACTTTACAAGTGTAATCACTCCTTCCAAATGTTCTGTCTAATTTGGAATACCAGAGAGTTTGAGGAGTAATGCTATGGAACCATGGCAAATTTAGGGCTATTTGTAATTTCTTGGGAAACAATTTCCATTTTGTATTCTCTTTCATCCTGTGTGTAAATAAAATCTGACTTAAGTTTTTAACTGAAGTTTGTATTCTTGAAAGGACTGTATGTGGTGGGTTGACTTAGCTGGACACCAGGTGCCCACCAAAGCCTCTATCCCTCCCCTCCTCAGCTGGGCAAGGGAGAGAAAGTTTAAAATTGGTCCAGATAAGGGCAGGGAGAGATCACTTCAGTTGCCATCATGGCCAGTGGACCTCCATGGGCTGCAGGGGAATCTCTGCTCCAGT
>VYZS01014323.1:0-17918 GCA_013400695.1 Neodrepanis coruscans | reverse complement strand
TAGTGTTGTGTAGTCTTTCCTATTAGTAGTTCAATCTATAGTAATAGTGTGGGGAGTTTGTGGATTATTTATTTACTGTTTTTAAAGGATTTCTGCCTCCTAAATGTCTTGTTCTATCTGCTACCTCCTTTGGGAATGAGAAAACAGTTTCTTTGGCCTTTTCTATGTATTGATCTAAGAAATGCAGAGTAAAGGCCTAAGGTTTTAAAGGAACTTTCAGTCTTTGTTTATAGCTCTGACATCAGTGAGAGGCCTCTCCCCTTGTGAGATTCACTTAAACCATCAGCTGTTTGGGTTAAATGGTAACTTAATGTGCCACCTCTGTAGTTGAAACTGATTTAGAGAAAGATTTTAGTAGCTGGAGCTCAGGGACTTTGAGAAAAGAGCTCTCTAGAGCACTTTACAAGTGTAATCACTCCTTCCAAATGTTCTGTCTAATTTGGAATACCAGAGAGTTTGAGGAGTAATGCTATGGAACCATGGCAAATTTAGGGCTATTTGTAATTTCTTGGGAAACAATTTCCATTTTGTATTCTCTTTCATCCTGTGTGTGAATAAAATCTGACTTAAGTTTTTAACTGAAGTTTGTATTCTTGAAAGGACTGTATGTGGTGGGTTGACTTAGCTGCACACCAGGTGCTCACCAAAGCCTCTATCCCTCCCCTCCTCAGCTGGGCAAGGGAGAGAAAGTTTAAAATGGGTCCAGATAAGGGCAGGGAGAGATCACTTCAGTTGCCATCATGGCCAGTGGACCTCCATGGGCTGCAGGGGAATCACTGCTCCAGTGCCTGGAGCACCTCCTGCCCCTCCTTCTCCACTGACCTGCAGAGCTCTTGCTCTCACATATTCTCACTCCTCTCTGGATGCAATTTTCTTGTGCAGTTTGTTTTTCCCATGTTAAATATATTATCCCAGAGGTGCTGCCACCATCACTGGTGGGCTTGGCCATGGCCAGCAATGATTCCATCTTGGAGCTGACTGGCATTGGATCTATCAGACACAGGGAGCTTCTGGCAGCTTCTTGCAGAAGCCACTCCTGTAGCTCCCATTACAAAAACCTTGCTGTGCACACCCAATACACTGAAATTAGAAGAATTCTATTTTTATAATAGAATAGAATTATATATTCTATTCATCAGCATCAGCATCAAAAGGTGGCTGCTTTTAATCTCCTTCCCAGCACCAGGCCTCTAAAGAGATATATATTTTCTATGGTCTGGTTATGATTTCTTTCTTTTCTTCCTTTAGCGTTCAGCACAGCTGATATAAAAAAATTACAGAAATGCTGCTGCTGTCTAACCTGTGTATTGACTTATCCTCCTTCCTGAATTGCAGAGGTTCAAATGCTCAGTCTACAGGCGATACAATGACTTTGTGGTGTTCCATGAGATGCTGCTTCAGAAGTTCCCATATCGGATGGTGCCGGCGCTTCCACCCAAGAGGATGTTGGGAGGTAAACCTGCATCTTGCTTTTTGACTGGAGGGGCAGCTGTGATCAAGCTGATGCTGTTAAAAATAAGTGCTTAGAAGATTGGAAGTCTTTGCTTCTGCTTGGCTCAGAAAACAATTTCGAGGTTATAATACACAATTTGGAGGTGTGAATTATTTCTGTCCTAGAGATTTCGTATAGGTGAGATATTAATGTAAAATTTCAGCGGGGTTTCTTCTTGTGGAATGATTTTCTTAATAAGAGTTTGGGCATAATTCTACAGGAGAGCTGCAGGTACTGCTTTTTAGAAAAACAGGTTATGATGATCATTGTTTATGATGGACTTGGCAGTGTTAGTTCAACAGTTGGATTAAAGTTCTTTTCCAGCATAAATGGTTCTATGATTCTGTGATCTGTTTAGCATAACCAGAAACTAAAGTCTGGAATCAGTGTCAGTTCATTCAGGTATACTTGAATTAAAAAACATTTATTATTTCAATTGTTGCATTAAAATCCTGACTTGTTTAATGCTTAATCTGTGAAAGAACAAGCTCTTGCTGCCCTCTCTCCTGCCCATGGTGCTCAGCTCACTGTGTTTCAATAAGTAATTGATTCCAGTTGAGAAGTCCATGTGTTTCTACAGTAGTTGGTAAACAGTGAGCAGAGCAGGGTGTATAATGAACTGGAACAAGGCAAAATCACAGCACTGAAAAGCTTCTTATGTTCTTGTGAATTGGGAAGACCTTTGTTTTGGGGTTGCGAAACCCATCTGTTGAATTTCACCTGATTCAGTGTTCTCAGCCAGAGTTTCCAGAATTTCCACTTCATGCAACACCTGTGAGCAAAGAGACCTTCTCTGATTAATCTGAGTAGAGAGAGGATGTTTGAAGTATATATCACTTGTCAGTCACTGTGACTTTCCTTGTGTTGCTGGTATGTTGATATATCTGTGCATTCACCAGTGCATTTCTTCCCATGCATATTGTAAATTTAAGAAAAAAACTGAGGGGATTAGTTCCCAAATTGTGCTAGGAGAACCAGTTCTAATACAGAACTGTGATAAGGAGAGAGTGCTGATTGCCTATAGGCCAGTGACTGCATATAGAAGAGCTGTGGAAGTTGGCTTAATGGGAACTGCAAATAGGAAACAAGGAAATGGAGGAAAAAAGGAAATTGGTTCTTGTTTCTGAGCAGGTTAATGGACTGACAAATGGAATTGCAGGACACAGGCTTTGATGGAGTAGCATAGATATGTGACTCTTGCAACCTCCAAGTCCCAGAGCTGGATGGGCAGAGCTCTGCTTTGTCCTTGGTGTGCTCCTCTGCTGAGTTACACTGACCCTAATGCTGGTCTGCTCCCCTTCTTCTGTCCTGTGAAGAAAGATTGATCACCTGCTCTGCTCCTTTTGGAGGAGGGCAGGCAGCTGAGGCAGATCCTGTAGGAAGTGTGTAGGTGACTGCAGAAATGTCCACATCACTGAAATATGAGCAAAGCCAAATCAAGGTCTGCAGCCACAATGACAGAAAAATAATTGTTGGGTGATACCATGCTGAGGATCACTACTGAGAGTCCTCACAGCCAGCAAACTGCCAGCTTAAAACTGAGGCAAAAGAGTAATAACCTTTCATAATATGAGTGGGTTGTCATGGATAAGAGCATTCCATTAATTTCTTTCTGTGCACCATTCTTTTCCTTCAGTCTTGAGGTTTTTTTTTTATCATTCATTGTTCCTGAAAATCTCCAGGAACTTTGATTTACTGCAGTCTTTGCCAGATTGAAATTCTTCCTGTTTCAGCAAGATGAGTGGAATTTTTTTAGTTTGACAAGGCTGTGGATGGATGTACTGCAGATTGCTGTTTGGGTCTTCCAAAGTATTTTCTGCCATCTTTCATGAAAAAGATGGATACTGCTCTCAGGTGTGCCAAACAGGCTGGAATTCTCTTTGGGGACCAGCTGTGAAATTGATTTGGAGGAAGCAGAACCTTTGTGGGCCTCCAGTTTGGAAGTGGAGGTTTCAGGCCTTAGGCTTTGCTGTTTATCCTGCTTACCTGGCCACCCTGGGGGAAAAACACATGCAGATATATATGCTGGATTTTGGTAAGATATAAAGAACCACTTGATGGAGTATTTGTTCAGGTGGTCAGTCTAAAAGATGGTTTTCAAGAGCTGACAGACTGCAGGTAACCGTTCTTTGGTTTTGTTGCAGTACTTAAGCAAGGATTGTAAATACAAGGAAGTTATTGGAGTGAGTGCTTTCTTTTCTCTTTCTGAGCAGCTGCAATGTGTGGGGCATTAATTGAAATTTCATGTTTCTTCCTGTAGCTGATCGAGAATTCATAGAATCAAGGCGGAGGGCGCTGAAGCGTTTTATAAACCTGGTGGCTCGACATCCCCCTTTCTCAGAAGATGTGCTTTTGAAACTCTTTCTGTCATTCAGTGGCTCAGTGAGTATTTGTTAGCAGTAGTCCTGGGTTTACATGTCTTCCTGTAACTGCTTCACTGGGCACAGGGTTCAGAATTGCTTCTGACCTACATGTTTTTACTCCCTGTGATGAGGAGAATTTTCTCTCAGTAGGTGTTTCTAAGGCTGGAAAGTGGAAGGTAATTTCACTCAATGCCAGGGGTGTAGTATTTTGAAAATTATAGCTGTTCTTAGGGGAATACAGATTATGTTTTTCCTTAAATTAAACCTAGCCTGGGTAAAGCTGTGTCTGCTGAGTTGTGTGATATATCTGAGACCTGTGTGAAGTGCCTGTGCATTACTTGGTTCTTTCATTCTCATTTGATTCTGTATTTTTCCCAGGATGTACAGAATAAGCTAAGGGAGTTGGTCCAGGGAGTAGGAGATGAGTTTATGACCTGCAAATTAGCCACCCAGGCCAAGGTATGTATATGAATTTTTTGTATCATATTATTCTGGTTTAAATGACTTTCTTCTCCATATGGATCAGTTATGGCATCTATGGAGTGATGGACATCTTAGGAAGGAGAGAGTAGGTTCCAGAGTTTGAAGAACTTTTATCAGAAAGATCAAATAAACATTTGACTCTTAAGGGCCTGCTAAATGCTGGTTCATGAATATGATAAAGATTAGACAATGAATCCTGCTCAGAACATGTACTTGTACTTGCATAACAGACAAATGCACAAATTGCACAATTTAAAAACTAATATCTAGATTGATGTCTTTCCCATGTGTTCATGCCCTCATTCTGTCTGTCTTCTCCCTGTGTCAGAGAAATTTGGACCTTTACAGAGGAGTTAGTTATAAGTTCTCCATATATCTGTTTATCTCAGTGATTAATGCTGTGACAGGTTGTAAATATACTGTGTTCATTGAGCAATTTTAAAGCAAGTTGTTGTTCAGGTTCCTGCAGTGCTTGCAGAAGGTTTTACAACCAGAGCTTAATTCAGGTTTTTACCAGTGATACACTGGTCAAAAAGAGCTGAACTTTCAGCTCATTCTTGACTTTACTGGGCTGGGAGTTACCAGTAGGATTAGATAAAAATTTGTGGGCTTGAAACCTCACAACCCCTGTTTCAACTGCATAGTAGCATTGCAGATTTTTCCAACTCTTGTCTGCCCTGGGTATTTGAACCTGCTCCTGCCTCTGCAAATTGGGGCTCTTTGTGTGACATCTGACTTAGACACCTAAATTGGGAAGCTGATCTCCTCAGGGTTGTTACAGCACAGTGTGAAGGAGTGAGCACAAGAGGGAAGCCTCTCTTTCTCTGCAGACTGTGGTGTGCCTCTAATTTATCCACCAGTAACCTCTCTGTACTCCTTCAGGACTTCCTCCCAGCTGACATCCAGGCCCAGTTTGCTGCCAGCAGGGAGCTGATCAGAAATATTTATAACAGCTTTTATAAGCTCCGGGACCGTGCGGAGAGAATCGCGTCCCGAGCCATCGATAACGCCTCCGACCTCCTCATATTTGGGAAGGAGCTCAGGTGGGTTGGGAGGAACAGGGTTTTCTACTCTTGTTTCTGAACTCAGAACTCCTACAAGGTTTACCTGCAAATGGTCTGGTAAGAATGGGTATTTCAGTGCATGCTGGAGGTCATAATTTTTCCTACTCTAGAAGAGGGAAATGTGTGTTTTCCACTAAGACTGTATTCCCTAGAGCATGAGGAAAGAAAATATCAATACCTTGACATTCAGGTACTGGTTTTATTGTCTCCTTTGCTGTATATACACAGTTCACTGCATTTGTGATGGGGCAGTAGTGGCTCAGCAGTGGGAGCTATTTAGACAGATTTGAAACTCTGAACTGCCCTCTGCAAATAAGTTTATCTATTCAGTGGAATTTGTCTCTTAGGTGTGACCATTACTTATCTCCTTCCAGTGCTTTGGGCTCAGACACTACCCCACTTCCTTCCTGGGCTGCTTTGAATAACAGCACATGGGGAACTCTGAAACAAGCCTTGAAGGGTCTGTCTGTTGAATTTGCACTTCTGGCAGATAAGGCTGTGCAGCAGGTGAGTTCTTTTTTCTCCTTTTATTTTTCTTTTTGTAACATCGTGATTCGTCTTGAATCATGAGCTCTGTGGACATAAGCACTTCAAGAGTTAAGAGGGAGATTGTAATTCAAACTTTCATCTTCAACCACCACCCCTGCTTGTTCAAGCTTGAATGAAATACCTAGCCTGTGTTTAAATGAGAAAAAATGTAACAGGCAAGAGAAAGGAGGGAAAAACCTGCTTTCTGTCTTAATTTTAAATGGTTATTGCACATGTTTAGTTGTATTGCTGTAGTGACCTGTCCAAAAGTCCTGTGTTCCATCTTATTAACCTGCTACAGAGAATCCAGAGTAATTTATTTCTGAATCAAATTTTGACATTCATGTAGTTAAGCATTGCATGAGAGTCATTCAGACAGAAGCATCATATTCCTGTTGCAAATGTGCAGTGTGGTAGTGACTGTCAGAATAATGTGAGAATGTGACACTCCAGGAAGGAAAAGTAATAGTTTTGTCTTCACTGCTCTTCATCTCATTGTGTTAAAACACTCAGCATGCCTTTGTAGATCAGTCAGACCAGGTCTTTTGCTCCAGAGTTTACGCTCCAGAGAGCTCTATTGATACAGGAAGAAAAGACTATTTTCTAAAATAAAAAAAACTAGTAGTGAAATTTGGCTTGGTGTCTGATCTCTGCCTTCTGATGCATGAGCTATTATGGGGAAAATGCAGGTATTCAGAGCTTTAATGGATTAGTTGTCTTGGAAGAAGGGAAGATGAAAGATTGGAGGAATCTGCAAGAGCAAGAATTTCCAGGCAGAGCTCACTGAAAGGACTGGCACACAGGGCTGTGAAACCAACTCCTCTTGTTACAGTGGTCAGTCAGTTGGAAAAGCTGTTCCTGCCTCAGTCAGGTCTTTGTTCTTCACATTGAAGGCTAAACACTCCAGTGCCATCTGAAAGCTTTTTGATGCAGTTGTGTAAGCACTGGTCTGCCCTGGAGAACGCAGTGAGAGCTGCACGGTGTGAGGAGGTAAAGGACTGTGATGCTTGTTCTTGCCAGGCTTACGTAAAATGTACTTTTCCTTGTTTTCTAGGGTAAACAGGAAGAGAATGATGTGGTGGAGAAGCTGAACCTTTTCCTGGATTTACTCCAGTCCTATAAAGTGAGCTCTGCTGTTCTTCTGCCAACGAGAAAGTTGTTTAGAGCAAGCTTGTGCTTTTTAGAGGGTGGAACGCCAACTGGATGGAAAACTGTCTGGGAGGCCATTTCAGAGGCAAACTGGGCATCTGGCAAGGGAGGGGAGTGGCTGTTGGTTGTAGCCAGCTTTGTAGCCTTACTGATCAGCTCATCTTGTGATGAGAACTTGACAAAGAGCAAACCTTGCAAAGAATTTAAAAGTACAACTGCTTGAACTGCTTGGATCAGTTAACTTTTTATTTTCAGATTTGGCTGCTTTTGAGCCAAAGCAGTGAACTAGATCACTACTAGTTTGTTCATGGAGACATGAATTCACTTACAAGTGAGAGAGTTTTTATTAATAGTAATCTTTGATCAAAAGTACTTTTTATGGAAGCACCTGCTCTAACTGTACGAGGCAGCCTCTCCTGACATTCCCAGGCCTAGACTGAAATAGAAGGACACTGGTAAGCTCTTACCACAGTTAATTGCCAGCACTCAGTTTTGAGAAGGTCAGAAAAGATAAGAGGCCTGCTAAGATCCAGAATGTTGGCAGAAGTGGTGCTCCAGGTTTCCTCTTAAGCTCACTGGTCTTGGGATCAAGCAGTTTTGTTTCTTGACTTCTTAGCTACTGGCATTTTTTGACCCTCTTGAAAGCAAAGGGAAAAAAAACGTGCAGCATGGGAATTAAATAAAGCATGACCATGTGTTTGTGCTCCCGATGTACTTGGCTGTTTGCTGACTCTTAACTTCCACTATGTACCTGTTCTTTCCTTTTCCCATAAAGGACTTGTGTGAAAGACATGAGAAGGGGGTATTGCACAAGCACCAGCGGGCGTTGCACAAGTACAGCATGATGAAGAGGCAGATGATGAGTGCCACTGTGCAGAACAAGGAACCAGAGTCAGTGGAGCAACTGGAGTCCCGGATTGTGGAGGTAGGGCAGGTGCCTGGGAGAGCAAGGGGTGGTACCGGACTCTTCAAGGTGTTGCTCTGTAGCTCAGTTATATTTACAGAAAGCCATTGGACTGAGAGGATAGCCTGTACTTAAGGGAAATCTGAGCTACCTGCTGTGCCACATAGAAAATGTGTTTGTTTTCCTCAGCACTTACTACTGACTAAGTGGCAGCACATCATCTGCAGGAGCTGTGGAAAGCAGCAGTCTGCAGGATGGAAAGAGCAGTTGTTGTGTCAAATGGGTCCAGAAACTGCCTTTTTGGGTTTTTGGTGTGTGTTTGAATTGCTGGTATGGAGAGGAATGCTGTTTTCTCCTGCTGTAAGTGAACCTCCTTGGATCCCCCTTCCTGACAACGTGTTTCACAGAGCTCCTGTTCTTTCAGCAAGAAAATGCAATCCTAACCATGGAGCTGCGGAATTACTTCTCTCTGTACTGCCTGCATCAGGAGACTCAGCTCATCCACATCTATCTGCCTCTCACATCTCACATTCTGGGAGCCTTTGTCAACTCCCAGATCCAGGGTCACAAAGAGGTGAGTTCTACTGGACTGTTATCTTTTTTCCCAGAACACAAATAAGAATTTGAATGTGTTTGTTTTCACCCACTGGCTTTCACCCTCTAATCATCTGTCCAGCTGGGCTCCTTCATAACTTAAGAAGCCACCTAAGGTATTTCCAGTTTGGGGTGAGGATTAAGGCTGGCCTCTTAAACTCCTCTTTTTGCAGCAAGTTGCTGTTTTTTTCTTCTACCCTGTGGGTAGCTGAAGAAGACCCAATCATTAAATAGTTATTCTGTAATCAATTATGTGTTTTCTAGATTAATCTGTTTTTTTGTTGTCATACAATTCCTGTGTAGAACAAGGAACAACATCCTAGTTTTTGCTCTAAATCTAAGAGCTCCTTTTTGTTAACCCTTAAGTATGGCCTTTAATATTGCCCATATACAGACTTTCTTGCATTCAGTATATCAGAAAAGTCTCTCCTCCTTCAGCTCCCTTCCTTCCCTCCAGTGAAGGAATTTGTCTAAGGTATGGGAAATCTCCAATTCATGCTGAGGGAGCACATGGCTCCAATCTGAAAGGGACAGTCTGGATCCACTGAACTTCCCAAAAATACCTCAGCAAATTTGTGTTGTCCTTTTGAGTACCTGAATCTGCTGCTAAAATTCAGTGTGGTGAGATTGTTACCTACTGTGTTGTCATATCTCCTTCTCTCCTTTTCTACTCACAGATGAATAAAGTTTGGAATGAACTGAAGCCGAAGTTGAGCTGCCTTTTTGTGGGATCCAGCAATATGCCAACTCCACCACTGTCACCTCCAGAGGGACATTTCTTCTCCAATTAATGCTCTCAGCATCCTGCGTGGAGCAAGAAGGGCAATCAACGAAGGGGTGGGACCTCTACCTCCAGATGTATAATTGAATCCTCCAAACAGCTATTTTTATTTTATTTTTAATACTGCTGCTTTGAGCTGCTCTCTGATTTAGACAGACTGGATGTGGGGCAGAACATATAAGGACAATCTTAATTTTGCAATGCTCTGGGACAGAGCTGATGTTCATTATCCTGCAGACACTCTCCATGGGGTTGGGATGTGGCCTGGCACAGCAAATGCTGCAGTGTTGTTGCTGATGCCTCTGCATCTTGTACTAACAGTCCTCCAATCATGTTTATCTGCAGCTGTGCTGACACATCTCTGCACGTCTCTGAAGTGCTGAGATGAACAGGATAACTGAAGCAGTTGCTTGTAGTAAAGATAAATTGCTTTTTACACCTTGGAGGGCCTGTGTTAGGGACATGTGTGCATAAGGAAAGATGAAAGCCATCCCCCATCCCATTGTAGGTGTCTGGATTTGATTTCTTATTGCTAGACCTTAGCACAAAATGAAGTGGTTGGATTTTCTAACCCAGATGGGCAGGGATCAGTGCTGCTGTGTGACAGGGATTTCCCCATGAGGCTGCATGGACTGTATTGTCAGTGTATTTCCCTTCATGGTTGCAGGGCAGCCTGGGGACTTGCTCATATTTTTAGTTTGGGGCCAAAGACAGATGAGTTCAGGAACTCAGAGGAGTTTGCCTGGTGTAAATGAGAAAATAAGTGAATAAAACTCTCCTTAATTATAAACCAGTTGTCCTATATGAGCAGAACAGCTACAGGTAGCTTGTTTATTTTCTTTTGGAGGTTCTGGCATCTGTCTGAGTAGCTGTTCAGGTCTATTGGAGAGATGCTGACCCAAAGGCTGGTGTTTTCTTTGGTCTAATATCAGGAGTATCCTGTTACACCAGCAGACTGGGACACAATGCTGATAAAGTTCATTAGCAAAAAATCAGTATTAGGGTGTTACTGTCATTCTTCTTCCTGGCTGTGGGTAGCAATGGAGTGTATTTGTGAGGGAGAAGAGACAATTAAGTGACAGTTCTCATGTCTAAAAACAGCACAGCCCTTGGTAATAGGGTTTTCAAAATGATTTGTGATTGTGATAAAGGGATTAAATGTTCTCCACTTTGTATCTCCAGTGACTTTCCCTCTGGAGGCAAAGGAGGAGAACGTGCATGTCGTGTTACCTCAGGGGAAATGGTGCATATCCTCCAGAGAAACTGATAATTGAAGGAACTGCAAACGTCTGCAGCAAAACTGTGTGAACAGGACTTCCCTGAACCTGACTTCTCTGGGGCCAAAAGAGCTTCCAAAGGGGAATTTGAGATTTGGCTTCTTAGTATTTTCTTTGAGTGTGTAAAAAGGAAGCACATTAACAAGGATGACTGCTCACTGTCAAACTGGAACCATTACAGTATTTTCCTACTGGGGAACTTCCCCATTAGCAGGAAATATATTTAAATCCTCCAATCACAAAAGCTTTTTTGTTTTTTTAAATTTAGAAAATTCAGTGCAACATGAAGCTCTTCCTAGTCCGGGTGGACAATTCTGGGTTAGTTCCTTCAGCTAGGAGCAAGATAAATTGCTTGCCCAGTTTCATGAAGCTGAAATAACCATTATTCACACTCCTCAAAATGAGGTGAAGTACAAATCCCTTGGATGCTGGGCCTTAAGCAGTGTGTAGCCAACCTTGCACAGAATGAATCAAGAGCTTTTTCTAATAATTCAAGTATTAACTCACTTTCCTCCTGTGTATGGGCCTTGTCCAGTGAGACAGATGAACTGCAAATGGCTGTGACAGATTTGATTCTCTCCTGAAGATTCCCAGAGTGATGCAGAAGAGATTCTGCTCACAAGCCAGAGCAAACTGGCAGCAGAGAGAAATGTTTCTACAGTCCAGTAACAGAGAAGATATCATCTCAAGAATGGCACAAAAGGTTTTTCTGCTTGACTTTGTCTTGATTAGGAAGATGGTTTGTGGTTCAAGTGTGGAAAGTGTTACCAGATTTTTTAATGCTCTTTACTCCTGACATCTTTAGAAAGTGTTGGCTGGTTATGGCTGGCTTAGTCTTAGCACACATCCTCCCTCATTTATCCTTGTTTGTCTGATGTGGTGAACAGTCAAACTGAGAAAATACTGTATGTTTTGGGACAAGATCTGATACCTCTGATGGATCTTCTGTGTAATTTGTTTGACTGGGCAATGTTTCATAGGAGCATTTCCAAGGACTAGCCTGAATGGAACTTTGCACTTCTTTTAGAAAAAAATTACTATTTTGGACTTTATTTAAAATCAAAAAACAAATTCCTAGAAAAAACAAACATCGAAATTACATTTGGGCTTTAGAGTAACTCCTGTTCTTCTTGAAAGCAAGAATATTAACAGTCCACATGCAGAAATTGTAATAGTGATAAACAGACCACATGACCTGTAAAGAAACTGGAATTACATTGAGAAAACACCTGTTCCTCCATTGTCAGCCCTTGCCTCTTTGAGGAGAGCAGTCTGGGGAATGGGTTTTTATTTTGGTTTTATTCTGCTCACCTCCTGTGTGAGAACAGAGGTCTTACATTCTCAAAGCTGATCCAGCTGTGGCACTTCCAGCATTTATTTCATACTGGACTGTCAAGCTTCTATCTCATTCCTAAACACATGCAGACACTATTTCACACAACCCTTACTTTGCAAATCTTTCTTTTGGGAGACTGGTCAGTGTGCAAATAGCACTGTTACATTTACCTCAGTGTTTAAGGGATTTCCTTACTGTACTTGTTCGTGCAGTTTATGGACCTGTCAGACTTGGAGGGCAGCATCAAGCACAGCTCCCTCCCTCTGGAGGGATGCAGCAGGGAATCCAGGGGATGCAGCAGGGAATCCAGGGGATGCAGCAGAGAATCCAGGGGATGCATCAGGCTGGCAGCTGTCTGTCTGCCCTGGTCAGCACAGGGGAAGCAGTTGTAACAACCTCCGTGCTATTGCCTTCTGCAGTAAACACTAAGCAAACCAGACTATTTGAGGAGTGTGTGCTGCCTCTCCAAGAACTGATGCTCCTGTAAGGTGTACTGTCAGTGTTGCCTTTGTGAATTCAAGCTTTCTGTGTGTGCTTGAGGTCAGGGGACTTCCATGTGTTCAAAACAGTGATGGTAGAAAAGGCCTCCAGGCTGTCAGGTCTGTTGTGTAGGTACCAGGGCAGTCAATGCCTGAGAAACTGAAAGTTGCCTGAAACTTGTTCTATCAAAAGGGCTCTATGTTTTGCCACTCCTGAGGGCTTCTCCACTTCCAGCTGTGAAGTGGCTTTTTGTCCAGTGTCGTGTGCTGAAAGACTCCAAACTATATTTACAATACAACTTTAGTCTCTAATCCTTCTTTCTCTCTCCTTCCATCTTCCTTGCAAGTTGCTCCTCCTAAGTTGCTACGTGCTTAATGCTGCATTCCACTGCTTTTACCTTCCTTCCTTCACTGTGCAAGGGTGTAATTCCTGGAACTTGCTCATTTACACTCTTCAGTTTGTGTTTGTGCTGTTTCCTAACAGACAAAGCTCATGAGCTGGGGACAGAATTTAATGAAACCGTGTCAGTCTCACAACAGCAGCAGGAGCAGTAAAATCCCAGCTTTTTGACATGAGCTCAAAGTCAGGGCTGGGAAAGCATCTTTCCTGCAAGGACTGATCTCACTGCAGAGGGGGAATAGCAAAGAGAAGTGCAAGCCTGAGCCTTTCCTTCCTAAATCCTGGAGGAACTGAAAGTAATTCTGTGACTCTTTAATGTGCTCTCTCTTTCTCCTTGCAGCTTAGAGTTTCCACCAAGATATAACAGGTATTTGCTGCCAGTCATTACTTTTCTGACCATGCAACCGCCCTGTTAAAGCTGCCTGTCCTCCTGGGCTTATTCTGTCTCCTACTTGCCTTGAGCTGTTCTCTTTGTTAGCAACTCTCACTGCCAGGTCAGAAGCAGAGGTGGGTATGAAAACCTCTGTAAGTAACTCAGTGTGCAGCACAAAAGGAAAAGTAAGGGTTTAAGGTGTTCATTCATCCTCTAAGTCTGAGCCTTGGCTTGCTGAGCAGATGAAGAAGGGCATTTTTGAGTGGTATAAATTATTCAAAACTGCTGGAGGGACACAAGAAGCAAATGTTGTTCAGAGGGTGTGAATTTTGCCTGCCTGGAATATCCTGTATCTTTGCTTTGCTCAAATAGCCTTATGTATGAAGCACTTTATCCAAAAGCAGGAATTAAAGAACTATTACTACAGCTGGTAGACTGGAAATGTTTACAGATCCTACATTACATTCCAAGATTCTATCTGTAAGTGTTATATGTTTGTAAAAGTGTTTAAAAAAAAAAAACAACTTGTGTAAGAAGTTACATCTGTGATGTGTTATTTCCAGCACAGCTGGATCAAACTTTGGCTGCCCACCATGCTGGGCTGGGCTGGGCTGGGCTGGGCTGACACCAGTGCTGAGCACTCACCTGCTCCTGCCTGGGGCAAAGTGTGCAGCCAGCGGGGAGATGGCACTTTGCAGCATGGACTTGCTGAAAGTTGATGTTGTTTAGCATATTTTTATCTGAAATGCTCAAATGAGTTCAACTTCACAACAGGGAGCTGCAAGAGTGAAAGCTGGGCTCCAACAGGACCATAGATCTACCTCTGACTTCTGCTTTTTTTAATTCTCATAAACTCACACTGCCTTCAGCTGGAGAATCCTGGACTTTTCTAAAGGCTTTCACAGCACTGTTACAACAGAACACACAGTGTTACTAAAAATATATTTTTAATATTTAAAAAAAATTCCAGTCATGATGGAAAAGCATAAACCACTAGCCACCTGTGAAGACAAGGGGTTAACACAAAGTTTTTAATAGTTGTGATCACGTAACTACTGAAGCCTACCACAGACAGGGACTTTACAGCATGGAAAATCTTGTTAATTCTATTTCTGTTTTAGGAAACCCCCTTGTTTACTTTTCAGTGCCCTGGGACATAAGTCTCCTTTCCTGGAAAGCTGAGCAAGGAGACCCTCAGCCGTCACACACACGTTGTAGCCCAATGTGGGCAGCAGTGTGTGGGCTGAATGCTTCTGCTTTCTTAAACTTCCTCCACTTCTTTCAGGCTGTGCTCCAGGATGGTGTCTTGTCCCTGGAACTTAAAATAGCCATGGAACAACTTTCTCTGAAGCACCAGGGGAAACCAGTAGGCATCATCTGGCCACATGCAACTGAATGGCACCTCGTCCAGCTGAAACCATTGGGGCCGCATTTCTGGTGGGAGGGAACACAAAACTTTGTGTGGGACATTCTCATGGATTTTTTTGAGTATCTATTAACAAGCAGCTCCCTTCTACAGCCCACCTGCCTTGCCTCCCTTCTTGGAGGTGTTCTGGCATGAACAGTTCTCCATTTCACAGGAGCAGTGCTGTCTCAGAAGACCAGGCACATCCATCCTTCCCCTCCACCAACCTACCCTCGCTTTCTGTTGGCTCTCCATGGAAATCATCTGCCCGGAAAATGTGAACATCCATGAGTTCAGAGTTGCCCACAAATTCAAATGTGATCCGCCCCATCTTCTGCAGGGTGTCCACAGTCAGTCCACTCTCCTCCAGCAGCTCCCTGCACAAGAAACAGACTTCTTTACATGAAAGGGAGCAGGGGCAGGACAAAATTGTACTGATCAGCTTTATTCACACATTCCAAACCCTTCCAGGGAACCAAAGGTGAAAGCTGTATCTGTACAACAGAGCAGAGTTCTGACTTGCACCAAAGTACTGAGTTTACTTAACACCAGCTGGAGCCAGGTCAGATGTGATTGTGTGTTATTTCAGGCTCCTGAGGCTGGTAGGAAAAATAAGTCTATTTTGGAAGGGGAAGATTTGTGAAAACAGATTATTTAGTATCATTTACAGTCCTTGCAACGTGCTGATCTCTTCTAAGGTGAGTGAGAAGTGAGTATGTAAAGTCATGTGACTTTTTTTAGCTGGATGTGGCTTCAGAACTCTGAACTTCCTTCAGACAGGCAACTTGAAGCTAAAGCTTTTACAGCTGTGGGAAAAACAGGTAATGAACACCAGAACATCTGCACTTGCTACACAATCAACTACTTCTGAGGCAAACTGAAGCTTATTTAAACTGCACACCACATAACATCACTTGCCTACAGAATGTTAAGAAATCCATCTCCCATTCAAAGGCCCTGTAAAAAACAACACAAAGCAATTGTTAAACTCTCCCTTTCGTCTCCTTAGAAGCACACTGAGCATAAGGAGAGGCCAGAAGGCAGGACTTTGAAGAGCACTTGGGGAGATGTGCCAGGCAGCTCTTCTCCATGCACCACCATGCACAGCTACTTGAAACATTCAATTATTCCCTCTGTTTATGCTCCATGCTCAGGGTNCACCTTACACCACTGTCAACCCAACTGAGACAGAGCAACAGGGAACCACAGCTTCAACTCCCAGTGCAGAACAGAAGTGGTGCCAGGGAAGTTTGATTTGGGCTGAGTGAGGCTTCCTGGAGGAAAGCTATGCCCCAAGGCAGCAGTGGTGTTCCCAGCCTGGCCAGCTGATCCTGGCTCTGGGGACAGCTTCCTGCACAACTGACCTTGGTAGGAACTGGTTGTGTCATTCTGGAGTAACCTGCAGGTGAAGGAAGAGATGAGGACAGTCCCAGCAGCAGGGGCTGGTTGTGCTGTAAAACACTGCACTGAGATCAGTGAAACTTGTGCCACTTGACATCTTGAGTGAACAAAAGCTTTGGGGTTGGACTCAGGGCCAGCACACATAAACACACCCCAGGAAATCAAATCCCAATTTAAATCATTAGATTTACACCACAGTTACTATCAGTGTAAGCCTAGGAAGTTAAAGGCTGAGTCAAATGACAAAACTGATCTCCTTCTCTCCACTCAGAGGTGATGAATTACAGGAAAAGCCACAATCTAAGTGTCAGGTACGTTAACAGCCTGCACTGCTGGGAGCACATCTGCACAGGGACCCTTCTGGCCTTGGCATGAGCTCACCACAGAACCCAGGGGTTGTGCTGGCACAGCTGAGGAGACTGTGCAGGCCAGAGGCTGTTGGGGAGCAGCTGAGCACAACAACACTGATCTTCCTGCAGGTGCGAGGCCAATTTTGAGTTTGTGTGAGAAACTGAGGAGATGGCAAAGTGTGGCTTAGTAACAGCAATATCCATGCAAAGAACAAGATTTTTAGAGTTTAGCAGTTCAGCTGTGATCTGCTACTTCAATTTAATGACCAGACAGAAGAAAGAACTTCAAGAAATCACTACTAAAATTTTCAGAAATTATACTGTGCCTTTTTACTGATGAAATTCAATTCCCTAACTCAGCATTAGCACTTAAAAATATCACTGTACAATCAAACAATAAATTTCTGCAGTGCTTTCATAAGAGACCCCTAAGAATTTCTGCTATTTTGTCACTACATTTTCACTCAGTTTAGATTAAAATTATCTGTAATTCAGCTGCACAGCCAAAATTAAACCCTGCACCTCTTTGGACAGTGCAAGAACCACTGTCCCTCTCTCACAGATTCACTCTCAATTTAGATCAGAGTCCAGGGGATGGGGAGGGAGGACACTCAGGAAGTTCTCTGTGGATGACAGACAAGGGGGCAGCAACATGTGGCCGATCCCTCATCACCTGTGGAGGTGACTCTGGTTCAGGGACAGCTCACGGTGGGTATCACACCGAGGTGCCACCGACCAGCCGAGCCACAGCGCCTCTGGTGGATGGTCCATCCCCTCCCCGGCCAACCTGTGCCCCCACACCTGTCCCTCACCTGCGGGCCGCCTCCTCGATGCTCTCCCCGGGCTGCACCTTCCCCCCGAAGCCGTTCCAGAGCCCGGCGCCGAACCCGCGCTTCTTCATGCCCAGGAGGACGCGGGAGGGCTGCACCACCAGCACCAGGGTGAAGAGTCGGGACGTGCACATGGCTCCTGGGAGAGGGAATGAGAAGGGCACACTGTGCCAAGGGCTCCGGGCACCCCTCGCCGGAGGGGGCCCCATAGCCCCCCAAAACACCCGCACCCCCTCCCCAGTGCTGGTCCCTACACCCTCGGTCCCCCAGTGCCTCTGCCAGTGCCGTCTTCTCTCAAACTGCCATTGACCCTTTGCTCTCCTGCTTCCCCAGCACCCCCTCCCCAAATCCTTGTTCCCCCAAAACACTCTCCCTGACGCCCCTCAACATCCCCTCCTCAAGCCTTTGATCCCCATTCCCCCTCCAGAACCCTCCCCCTGAATTCCTGATCACTCTCAGCAACCCTTCCCCATATCAGCACCCCTTCGGAAATCTTCGATGGCCTCTCCCCAAATCCTCGTTCCCCCTAAGCCTCCTCCCCAAATCCTTCACCCCTCCAGCACCCTCTCCCCAAATCTTTACTCCCCTCTCCCCAAATCTTTACTCCCCTCTCCCCAAATCCTTGCTCCCCTCTCCCCAAATCTTTACTCCGCTCTCCCCAAATCCTCGCTCCCCTACAAACCCCCTTTTCCTACCCCCGATCCCCCTC
>VYZS01014322.1:100442-148052 GCA_013400695.1 Neodrepanis coruscans | reverse complement strand
TTTTTTTTTTTTCCCTCAGCAAGCCCAGACTTACAGAATGTGCTTTACTGAACTCAATCAGATTTTATGGCATTTGTGCATTGGAGACTTTGCTCCCCAACATCCCACAGTCTCTTTCAGCCCATGGATGCCCCTCTGTGTGCTGTGCCCCCAGTCCATCCCAGCAACCAAGGCACATCCTTACCCACAGAGGCATTGCCCCAGACACTGACAGCACATATCCAAGCCTTGGGATGGTTCAGGACTGCACAAGGTAAATACACCTGACAGTGTAATTGATGTGGTTTTTCTCCAAGTGAGTCGAGAGAATTTTGTTTGTCTGGGTTTGAACATCAGATTGCTGCAGCTCATTTCATCGCTGCATTATCAAATTCCTTTCTTTCGGGTAAGAGGGTGCAACCAAATCAGGGCTAAGAGGATTAATGAAGATGTGTGGCACCTGAGCCTGAATTGAGTTCAGGTGGGAGCAAACAAAAATTCATCATCTAATGACCAGATACCCACAAAGGGCTCACTATTTCCAGAAGAGCAGCCAAGATGCAGTGTCAGATGCCATCAGGAGTCCATATGAATCATCCCTGAGGTGAAGCTGTAGAACAAGATGATGGTTTGCTATGTTCTTGCTTGACAAATTGCAACCTAACAAACTCAGAGAAAACGTCAAGATTTCTCAACACAAGGATTAGGGTCCGCCCTATGGAACATGAATTTCTTGGAGCCCCAAATGGAAAGGATGGTCTCATTAGAGAGGAATAGGGTATGTGAGTCTGGTCTCACCTGCAAACTGTCACCTGACATAGAAAATTGACTTCTTTTGCCTTTCCCTGTAAAAATGGAGGCAATTCTCCAACGTTTTGATGATTAATGTCTAACACTGACCACAGGAAGCCTTGGTACCATGGTGATATGTCTGTACAAAATACAGGATTGAAGAAAGATGCTAAATAAACAGATGAAGGATTCAGTCCAAGGAGAAACAGAGTTGTGGAAAACATTGAGGGATATCATTGAAGAAGCAGCAAAACTATCAACTAATCTAAGCCAGTGGTGATGAGGGGACTCTTGGTGGCTGCTGGGCGGGCACCTTGACTTAGGGATTAGATAGCCATCTGTGGAACGAGGAGAAGGGGAAACAGCTGAGATTTTAAGAGTGTAAGACCCTGGTTCCCATGAAGCACTACCTTTGCAAACAAGGAGGCAGGTGGGCCAAAGGCACCTGGGATTGGCACTTGCATTGGGTATGATCTGAAAGGCAGAGAGCTGTGGATGAGGAAGGAGATGTTAATTTACTCTGAGACTAGCAGGGACCCACCCATGAAGTATCAGGTTGGTTTTCTGAAGGGATTAAGGAGTCCTCACCCTTTTGGGAATTCTCTGCACTGTTTTTGTTGCTGTCATCCAACAAAGGTGCGGCATCGGAGAGGTCACAGGAGAGGTGAGCAATGTATTGAGTGCTCTGCTTCCCCTGGGATGGAGCAACATGAAGTAACCAGACCAAGTGAGTCAGAAGAAGGATAAAATAAAGGAAAGACTGGGAACATGCATCATAGTTTCCCAATCAGAGCTCATCCCTTATAATCCTTTACACTGATAATTGATGTTAATAGCTACTAAATTCTTTCCAGTTTTGGTAGAATAAGCCACAGAAGAAAGGAAGTGAACTGTTCTTCAAAGAAACAGTTTTCCCTATGGACTTGCATGGGTTGGAGATTCCCACCCTTCCTGCAGGGTTTGGATCTGGCACAGCTCTTCCACAGATGGGGAGGTCATGGACACAGAAACACTTTTCCTTCCATAGCAACATCAAGGAGTACAAAGAATCATTCCTGAACACAAAACCAATAAAAAAGGAAAATTAGTGTAATCTTCTGTAGGCTCCTGCCCCCAGTGTTTGAAGGGGAGTTGTGATGGTGACAGGACCACCACTCTTCTTGGTATTGGCAGGTAAAGGCAATGGCCAAACATTGTGGCTCATGAGGTTCAGATTGAATATTAAGAAAAAAAATTGCTCTATAAGGGTACCACAGACCTGGAACAGGTGGCCCAGAAAGGTGGTGACAACTCCATCCACAGCAGTGATCAGGCTCTGGGGAGTCAAAGCAATGGCTGACCTGATATGAAGCTGGAGACAGGTGGGAGGTTGGATTAGAGACCTCCTGAGGTCTGTTCCCGCCACCACTTCTACAAGACCCTCAGGGAAGGAATAAAGCAGAACTGGCATAAAAAGAATAATCCTTCCAATTTTGAAGCCTTTTGTTATTTTTTGGAGGTCTTCCTATAGGTATTTTCATGCAAATGTGGACACTGCCACACACCAGTGGGTAAGCACAGCATGGGCTGCCAATTCTTTTGCATCCTCCCATCTCATGTTAGGAAGCGATGGGGGGCAACTCTTCCCCAGTCCTTCCCAGTAGGCAGAGGGTTCTCCTTTGATAAGTAGGTTTTGTCTTCTGGAGAACTGCTGGAAGGGCCTGAGGGCTGAGCTGTACAAGTAGCCCATTACTGACTTGTAAAAGAATTGGTTGTTTTGATTCTCAGGTGTTAACCTTTTTTTGACCACCTACAGGGAGCCTTTTTATGTGGCACTCACTGGAAGAGGCCTCACCAGTAAACTGGGAACATTTAGGAGCACAAGATGGAAATCCGGTTTCCACCACCCTTCTGCTCCCATGATGATCCTCCAGATAACACCACTTTGTAACTTCTAAAGATGCTCTTGTGTTGATGCCACCAAAAAGCCACACTTGAAGCCTTCACATGACAGGAAAAGAATGGTTTCAGTATGACAAAACCAATACATGCAGCAACTAGTGACTGGGCACAGGCTCAGCTGTTAGCAGCTCTGTGGATGCCACTGGAAATGACTGTGGGATTTTTTAAGGACACATCAAATTGATTTGGATCTGTTAAAACCTAACGCCTTGATCTCCATCTGTGTTTCGAGTGTCCCTGCTGGAAGAGCAGAGGGAAGAATAAACACAAGCAGAGAACAGGATTTTCCTTGCCTCATCCCCACCAAGTATGTTTGTTTAAACAAGATGGGTGGAACCAAAGCCATGCATGGATGAAACTAAAAGGAGTCAATCTCTGTGCCTGAATACTTCATACCAGCACATTTGCTCAAGTACATTTCCTTGCAATGCAAAAGCCAATGGAGTCCTCATGGCTCACCCAAGGCAACACCTTCTTCCCTCTGAAAAATTTTGCTTACCACCCAGGCCTTTAAATTTACTTTTTCCACCCCACCTTCCCCTGCTGCTGGTTTACTTCTCCCTGCCCCTGGTATCCCAGGCAACGGGTTTACCTTTCTCACATCACACATCACCTTTAAGAACAGATGGGATGGGGTGGGGATCATACTCTGTGCAAGCACTCACAGGTAACACCCCAACCCCAGCCTGATTTCCCAGCCCTTTCTTAACACTCTCCCCGTAAGGAGGATGAACAGGTTTGTAGCTCATCCCCTTCCAATACATTATTCTGCTACTTTCACAAATTCAGTACAGTAAATGGGTTGGGTGGGTAGAAACCTTTACACATCATTAGTGTACCTATTTTCAGCAGTAAAGTAATTCTGCAGGAATTCAGCCATGTACAAAACTTCCTTTTCATCCCTTTGCTACCTGTGAGCAGATCTCTGGACCACATCGGGTTCTTGCTTCACCCTTTCTGAACTGAAGGCTGGAAAACATGCTCCATGTCCCTCACAAAGGTAACCTCAGATACATTATTTACAATATGGGGAGATGTCTCCAGTGTTGCTGGATTTCAGCACTGTTAGACAGATACTGTTTATGACCTTTGAGGTCGCTGAGGCCAAGCCAAGCCCATCAGACTTCAGGTAAAGGAGCTGCTACACTGAATAGAGGAAGACACAGATTTGCTTAGCCTGGAGGAACTCCTCTGGAACACTTTGCTAGTAAATAGGTGACACATGGCCATCAGGAGTTTGGCAGCATTGCTCCAACATGACTCAAAAATACTCCAGCGCTTGCATGTGCCTCCATGGCACGTCCTACCCCGCTGCTGAGGAGCCTTGCTCCCACCAGCAGCGCCACGCAGAGCTTCACAGTGATACACAGTGACATATCAGAAAAACCAGGACTAGTGTGGATGAAGAGTTTGGAAACATGTCCTTGGTGAGTAAACACTCTTTTCCTTAAAACAAAACCAAACCCCAAACAACAATAAAACAATTTATTCACACTCTTCGGAAGATGCTAATTAAAGTTTACTTTAAAATACTAGCAGACACGAGTGTGGGCTGTAACAGGAACATACTGTGAAGTGACAGGTCTGCAATAATCCCATCCCTCAGCCAAGTCGAATTCATTCTGATCACACACAGGTCCGAAATCCAGGGAGGCTCTTGGAGCACAAGCATGTGCACTTGTGGGAGGTGCAAGAAGTGGCTCTGGAGAGCTGGAGGTGCGAGAATGAGAACAGGTGTGAGTGCAAGGGTTAATAAATGGGGGGTGCCAAAGAGCCCAGCTCTGCAGCAAGCACAGAGAAAGCTCCCCCTGCTTCGCTACAGCAGTTTTGCAGAGCTCTCCCTCACTCGCCGGTGCAGGGAAAGCACCTCCTTCCAAGGTTTGCTTCAGTCTAGAGCAAATTTGCCACAGAGAACTGGAAAGAGACATGGGAAAGGCTGAACATGGCTTGGTACTGGAGGATGAGATGCCGTGACTGCTTTGGCTGCAAGAAGATGGGCACAGACCATCATTGCACCAAACTCCCTTAGCCTTCGTGAGACGACAAATCACCTGCTCATCAGTGAATTCCAACACTGCCTTGATACTCATGAACCAGGGAAGAAAGGTTACTTGTCTCCTGCTTTATCAAGGTTTTCACTTATGCCAAATGGTGCTGCAGCCACTTGAATAAGCTCATGCTTTCCAATAGGAGCAGAAGTCCTCCGTGTTCCATCAGTTAAGCCAGGTATCAGGTGAAACACCAGGCACTGACAGAGCAAGAAAAAACCCTGAGAGGGCAATACTGAAATAAAAATTAGCTTGTTCTAGTGATGAAAGCTACAACCAGATCCTCTATTGCAACCCTGCAGCACTTGGGACCAGATAGGTAAATGGTGGTAGGGAAAAGGCTGATGGAGGTGACTTCCACGTCTCTGAGCATGGCTTCACACTATGTGCTTCACTGCTCCTTTAAACTCATATAATGTGTTCCAGTTTGAGTAGGACAAGCTACAGATTGGGATGCATATGATTGTTTTTAAGGCCCTTCTTTATAACTTACACAGGTCTATTTCTAAAGGATTCAGTTGTTGCCTTCATTTCAAGGTCCTTCAATGAAAGAAGTCAAGAACACCAAAACTGCAGCTACGTGAGCAGACAGCTGACCTTGCCCTAAGCACAGGCAGGGATTGGCAGCACAGCCTCCAGCAAAGGATTTCAGTGGACGTGACCTGATGCTACTCAGTGCCTGACAGCTTACCCAGGTCGCACAGACAGCGTGCACCATAACTGCTGCCAGGTTCAAAGTTGGTTCTAAACAGCACCCAGAGCAGCCTTCCCTCCCAAGGAGAGTTTTGCAATTTCCACACACGCCCCAACCATGCACAGAGGGATGTGCCTCCCTGTCCCTGGACAGGGAAAGATCAGCATCAACACACCTGACATCAGGGCATGTTTTAACCTGCTGAGCACCAACGCCAAGGTAAGGCTCTGTGGAGATCACCCCTGATTTACACAGGGTGACTGAGGTTACTGAAATGACAGGAATCCACCTGAAAGGCTATCAATGGCAGGGCCAAAGGCAAAGAGCTACGTGGGGCCTATGTGGGGCAGAAGGATGGCAAAAACTCATTATGTGTTTGCCAGCTCTGAGAACGGCTTGGGCATCACCTCATGAGTTCTGCACTGACTCACTCTATTCATGGGGGAATGGCAATGAGGAGAATTGGGGTAGATGTAATAGGAAATCATTTCACCCCTTTCCTGCAGTCAGTGTTATTTATTTTTATTCCATCTTTCTTTTCCCTGGTCTGCACGTGCCCTGGGAAGGCATTTCAGGTGTAGGATTTCACTGGTATCCCACCTGCACTTGCCGCAGCACTTTTCTCCCAGGCAGACTTTAATTAGATGGAGTCAATAAACCATATGTCAAATGGGTGATTTCACTTTTAATTACATTTTCCAAAAGGTATTAAATAGTTCCATTAATGCACACATGAATCACCAGGCACTCACTCATGAAGGCTGGTGTCACCTCAGCTCTCACAAGAAGCCACACCTAGTGCCACACTGGATTTGGGAGCCCAGGTTACTCCTGACAGCCTTCTGCCCAGCCAATCCCACTGGGACCTGGCTCACACCCCGTCAGTGGCTGTGGGCATGTGGTGCTCTGCATCTCAGATGTGGTGGGTGTTCCTGCTTTAACCCACTGCAAGTTTTACTGGGCATGAGAAGGAAAATGAGAAACATATGCCCTTAAGTTATTATAGGACTCAAAGTGGAAATGATGAGCCTCTCAAGTGCTTGGGAAAATCATTCCCTTTTTCCAGGCTTTGGGCTTGCTCTCACTGGTTACACCATCAGATTCCTTACTGCCTGTCAGTGTCTCAACTATTCCAGGGAATCACAACTGGATATGATGCCTTTAGGAAACTGCTGTTGCAGACACCAAGGAGAGAGGTTACCTCACCTCTCTTTCCTCGCACAACCCAAAGGCTTTGATTTCTCTGCATGTGAGCTTAAGGTTCTACTTCACACACCCCCATCCATCCATGCTCTGGACACAGCAGTGACAGGTTATGTGATACAGCACCAAACTAATGTGAGCTTGCTCACGTCCCAGCAACCCTCCTGTCACTGAATTCGTGTCCATATGATACACAGAAGTGCTCTTCGACACTCCACTGATAAAGTTTCATTCACGTGTTTTCTCGCCTGTGAAATCCCCAGTGCTCCCTGAGAGATGAATTCATATAGATCCTAAATGCTAACCTGACAGATGGGAAGCAATATAATGAAGGAGCCTTACTTCTTACAGAACCTCCAGCTTTCTCCTTGGGCCTCTGAAGAGTTGGAAAACAAGGTCAGTATAAATACTTCTGCATCCCAAAGCTGTTTAATAAAAACATCCCCATGTTTACCAGACTGCCGCTTAGCCGTGTGCTTGCTGACATCTCCCTAATTGGAGAGCAGGAACTTCAGGGTAGCTGCTTCATTCTGATCAGAGTTTCTGGCCAGAAATCTGGGTCAGATCCACTGTTGCATTCACTGGAATTTGGCTTTTTCCATATTAAGAGTCTCCTCTTTGAGCTAATACGCTGCATTTGAAAATAAATATTAGCAAGCAACATCAAGTGTGAACTGCAAGCCTCCAGGGGATTCTCATTAAAAGCATGGTTAGATCTGTATCAAACAAACACTCCTGCACATGCCTTGTGGTCTTTGGGTAACACGGACTGTCACCACCAAATGAGCCTAATTCACCTCTGCTGTGAGACAGTGACACTTGGGGACAAACACTGTGGCCACTCAGTCCAGAGCACAGCCAGACCTGGTTGTACTGATACAGCCTGATTGTACTGATCTTGCAAAAGAGAAACAGCATTTGCACCATGGTCCCTGAGGAATATGAGTCAGACCTAAAAAGCATGAGAAAAACTCAATCTTTGAGTTTAACAAACAGATGTAGTGTCTAGAAACTGAACGAACATGTCTGCATCCTATAAGCAGATAGCAGAGAGAGCTGCCATCAGCATCCATGGATGCTTCCCACTAAAATACCTTTAAATAGCAGCTTTTATTCAGTATCCTACAGAAGAAAACAAAGCTAAAATATCTTAATATAAGGGGATTTTGTTTTGATCCAAATGTCTTAATTTCAGATTTAGCAGGTGGCAAGCTGTGTGTCAGATACCGCCCAGACAAAACCTGTCTTAGTTTAGAGTTGACAAAACGTGACTTTTAACCTCAGGAAAACCAAAATCTTTTCACTTACTGCCGATTTTCATCTTCAAGATCAATGACAAGCACCTGAGAGGGTCCACAAAGGACCTGTGCTTGCACACAGGGTGCTGGGGGCTTGGAAGAGGGTGCTGTGTCTGTCTGTGTTTTTAAGGACATGGATGGGGGAAAAGCTGGAAGAGAGAACTAGACAGTCTGTGTGTCTTCCCACAGATGTTTTTCTGATATGCCATAAAATACTGACTGTGACTACCATGGCTTCCCCAGTTGCTTTGAGTCTGCCAGAGAGCAAGGGAGCTACTCCCAGCCTTGGGAGAGATGGCCTGTACATACCCAGGAGTTATGTTTTCAGATCTACTCTGGAGCTCTCTGGCACTTACTGTGCATTTTTTGACTCATTTATCATCTGTCCCCTCCTCCCTGCCAGCCAGCACAGTGGGGTGCCCCAGGGAGACTAGAGGTTTGCCAGACAGCCAAATTTGACCCACGCTGTCTGGATGCCACAGGGGCATGAGCTCACCTTCCCTCTGCCAACCCCAGGTCACCCCAGGCTCCAGGTTTGGATGGGGATGAATCCACCACAGTAAAGGAGTGGAGGGATGTCCCAAACGTGAAGCCCTTGGGAAAGATGTGGAGGAAGGAAAAGAAAGTGCCAGAGATCCATGTCTAGTGTGGGGCAGGTGAGTGGAGCACAACAATTTTTGGAAGAAACACACTGAACACTGGCTGTAAAGTTACAGAAATTTCTGGCTGAGGCAGGATAGTCTTGAAAGGGGTTCATCATCCCAATTTACACAACTTTCCCCCTCCCTTCTTGCACAGAGTGTTATCAGAAACCTGATGAACAAGCCCATTAGTCTTTTCCTTAAAAATAAAAGCCAGCAACCCTCACACTCTGCACTGACTTGAAAAATTCATTTCAAAACAGACACAAACCTTCAAATAGCTGCAAAAATGTTGGATTCCTGCTAGACCTGGACACTACCCTGGGGCCATGGCAGCAGCATCTTGAGGCCCCCCCAGCCTTAAACCCAGCAGGAGCTTCTCTTCCAGTTCATTTTTTTCCCTCTGGTACATCTGTGTGTAACAGGTGAGATGTTTTCCTGAGCATGGACTCCTCTTTCTGCCCAAGCCCTGCTGAAACTTTTAATCCTTTCCACCTCCACAGATTTTAGGGCATCCAAGTAGCTTATACCTACTTATAACTACATATAACTTATAATTACATAGCTAATGACTGTAAGGACAGTTCCTCCATGTGCCTTCAGGCTCTTCTAGTAATGAGGAGACAGGATTTCAAGGCAAGGCTATCTTCAGTTTCCCTAAGCAATATTATTGCACTTCTGTGCGGAATTTTTGAGTCTTAGTGAAGAAATACATGGAGAAATGCCTTTGGGTACAAAAGTACTGAGTTACACACCTGCATAGATTTCTGAAAGACAGACATCACCACTCCGGGCTTTTAAAGGCTAAAGCATTCAATTCAAGATCAAATTCCTCAAGTAAGGCAAAAAAGCCTTCATCCTCTCCTTCAAAACCATGGACTGCATGCTCAAAGTTTCAAAATAAGCTTCCACATAAAGGTGGGGCCCTGGAAATTCACAGCACAGAGCAAAAGCTGCAACTGAGAAAGTATTTGAACTGAATTGCTCCAAATTGTGGCTTTCTTCAGCATCTTTCTCAAAGAATGACCTGACAACCTCTCCAAATTTCATACCCATTAGTTATATGTGTGATTAGCTTCAAGTATACAACATTGTTCAAAATCCAATTATTTTGCATATTAGAAGAAACAACCCCCTTGTGTACAACTCAAATTATGCATGAACACTCATAGTCAAAACTAATCTCTTAGCAGGTTTAAACAGCCTGATAGGGGGAAAAAAGGAAAAATTTAGACATTTTGTGTAATCTGTGACTAGCAGTAAATATTTTTAGCCAACTTTTAACCCTTTGTTTCTAAGTTTTGTTAAGGACTATGAAAGTGCACAAATGCCTGAAGTTTGTATTTGTCCAGAGGAGAAGTTCCATAAATCTTCAGTTGCATGGTAGGTGAGCATGCAAAACAAAACACTGTGACTGCACAGCACCTCATCACAAACAGTTGCAGTAATACATTCATTTTCAGTGTCAGAAAACCTTCAAAACTCAGGGTCTGGATTATTTCAGACCAGAATCCTGTAATCTAATAGTACACATTTTCTAGCATCCACCCAGTCCATATGTACTATTTCCTCAGCACAGGCATTTTCTTGCCAAGGTGTGGTGAAGGCTTACCTGGCCTCTCACTGTCCTCTTCAGGGAGAAGGGAAGAAAAGAATTGATCTGGTAATTCCAGTTGCCATAGTCAGGAGCAGGAGACAACACTTCTTCAGTGACTTCCAATGGCAAACGTTTTTCCTTGAAAAATGTCTTCCTGAATATCATCTCTGATGTGTTGCTGATACCTGTGGGCATACTTTGAGCCTTAGAGGTTGAACCTCTTTCCATCCCATGTATCCTCCATGCTCAGTACCCAACATTCCTTGCAGAGGAAGGCAGAGGAGATTCTCTTTCCAAGGTTCTCCATATCCTACAAAGAAAGCACAGTTAATGCTGATAGGAACAAAAGCTGCTCTCAAAGGGACATTCTGTCCTTACTTCCATCAGAAAGGACTGAGTGAGAAGGGTTTGACAGAGCAAGAAGAAAATCAGGATCATCTGAGTTAGACAGGACTGTTGGCAGCTATTTTCTTCCTACTTTTGACGGCTCTCAGCTATTGTCATACCTGGAACCAAGTCAAAAGCATGCTTATCCTGCTGTGCAAAAATATTTCTTTCGGCGTCTATAATAAATCAGGGGCATTAGCAAACTCTTACAAAGACTGCAAAAAAGAGCCATCCCTTATTCAAAATGCACCTACTTCCAGCTGAGATTGATTGTGCTTCCCTTTAATTTTCATTGCTTAATTTTAAGCCAGGTAAACTCTTCCCTCTTCCAAGACCACTCAATGCCAGGCACTGAATTCCCCAATCCCCTTCTTACCAGATCTTCAATAGCTCTAGGGAGCCACCTGAGCATCTGCTCTACAGGGAACTGGTCTCACCTGGGATTCTTGCTGCCCAGCAGAGTTTTCATAGCAATGCTCCAATGCTCCTCACCATAACACCAGAGAGAAATTTAAACAGGATCAGTGTGTAAGAGACACAGGCAGCAAATCTACCTGTCCACTGATGAGGTCACCACAAAGTGCTGTGCTTCATTTTTATGTATGTTTGAAACAATATTTCAAACCAATTTTCAGTTAAACCAGTTGTTTATACATGTTTACACCTCCCTGCAAGTCTTGCATTTTGCAGGTAAAATAGTTCATCAGGTCTTCCAGTCAAGACATTCTGGAAATTTTGAGCAAACCCTTTGAGGGAGCCATGAGATTAACTAGGTCTGCATAAATTGAAACAAGTCAGCGAAACAACAATAAACCCCCCCTGAAGCTTGTAATTTCTGCAATGGATGGAAATGTTTCTTTGCTGATCTAACACCAGCTACAAACATTCAAGAAAATACCCAGCAGTTCTGAAAAATGGTGAGAATGGGCACCTTTGTTGCTGCAAGAGAATGGTGAACACTTCCTCTCAGAGTGACAGCAACTATCTTATATTATTGCTCATACCCAAGTATTTTAAGGGAGTAGAAAAATCTACTGCTCGAAAGAAAATTAGACATGAATGGCTGAGGAAAGTCTCGACCTTTTTAGGTCTGTTTTTCTGTGAAATTTGTAAACTTTATTGGAGGCCACTTCCTGCGTTCACAGAAAGCTACTTTTCTTCTTTAATACCCCAATAAATCTGCAGAACGATGCCAGAGCTACTAAAGACCTGCTTTTAACCGTTTCCTTTCAGATAAATGTCATCATTTGCAGAAACAGTTATCAGAAATCAGCTGAAATCTTTTGCCATCTTTTCAAGGGCTTTTTCCCCCCCTGAGGAACAGCACGATGAACAGTCACGTAACCAACTGCTGACAGTAGGAGATGAGAACCTTGAATAGATTGACTATGTCATTCCAAGTCCTAACTCCATAGCACTAACTTTAATTGCCAGATAATTTCCACCTGTTCCTCTAAAATTTTGTATGAATATACAGGAGATTTCCGCTCTGAAGTAGCTTTCAACACCATATGGGAGACTAAGTTATTCCCATTTCAAAGATGAGTTTGTGAGACCAAGAAAAACAGCTTGTTGACACTTGAAAATTGACTACAAGAGCTTTTCTGGATGGTCTTAAGCTAGAATAAGAAAATGTATTAAGTCAAGTTAAAATAAACCGACTCTTATTCCAGAGTGAGTGCTGTTAGAGTTTGCATTGAGTACATGAATCCTTGTGGATATGCTTCTAGATATGAGTCCAGAGGCTCTCAGGGGCCATGGCTGCAATTTAATTTACTTTACTAGCTCAAGATCTTGGAAAGAGTCTGAAGGGCTGCAGCTTTGAAACTTAGCAGAGGCTGGTCCCCATAGCAGAAACCCATAGAGTGGATGGAGGTGTTCCCTGTGCTGTGAACAGGCAGAAAGAGCTGCACACCTCAGGACAGAATCCTTTCAAGCATCAAAACAAGGGGCAGTTGCCCCAGTTCAACAAAAGGACAAAGAAACCTTCACTGAATGGTGAGGATGGAGGTGTCTTATCTCACCTTCCCATAACTCTGGAGCCCAGGGATTTCATCATACTTAAGATTTACTCCTCAGTGCAGCACTTTGATCTTTCATATTAAGAATTTGAGCACTGAAGAATTTCTCCTTCTAAAAAGAAAAAATAGAAGGAAACAGCAAAAAGTAAAAGCTTTCATTCATTATCTCCTTGGTCAAAGTATTTTTACCAAGCACAAGACCTTATTTCTGCCTCTGTCTGAAGGTGAGATGCATCTTTTCTGCAGAGTGAAAAAGAGAAATTGTCACTTGAGATGATCTCACCCAGGAGGAAAGGTAACTTTTACTGTCAAGCCACCATCCCTTGATGAGACTGAGAGTTACCTAATGACAGTAACTTGAACATAATCACTCTTCATATAGACAAATTACATTAATGTGTTTGCAGAGGGCTGAGAAGCCAAAGCTGTCAGACAAAATGAGTGAGACTCTGGTGCCTAAGTCACTTAGACACCTTTGTACATCCCTGCCACAGCTTCTCAGAGAAACCCACTATGGGTGGAGTAATGTAAATACCCTGTAGGTGCAGTAAGCACTTCCTAGCTTTTCTCACTATTTTAACCATCTGCTTAACCATAAGCTTTGAGGACAATCCTCTTCAGACCTCATTTATGCTCTCTTTGAGCACCCAACAGAGTTTTTGTCAGCAGACTTGAGCTTTTTCCCTTTCTACAAGAGAAAAATGCAGTGGATTTTATCCCAAGAGATTTAAAGCCAGATGCTCCACATATGGCAGAATCCCAAATCACACCCACCAAGACCCATTAGCTTTTCTTTAACTGTTGGGGGTTTAGGTTTTTGCATTTTTTACCAGCACGACATTTACCAAGGTGGGGTTTTCTGCACATGCCTGGACAAAAGCTTGGCCTCTGCATCATAGTCATGCAGCTTCCCTGCCACATCCACATCCTCTGTCCTCACCCCAATCCTCAGTATCCAAACCTCAGCAAAAACCTCTCTCATCTTTCTTCCTCCCAAGGGATCTTGGAGAAAAATCTCCCTTGGTTCATGTTGATGCCCAGCACCTCAAGCACTCTCTCCACTAACACAGTATCCTGCTGCCAGCCCTTGTCCAGGCTCTTCTGTGTCGTGTCCTCCAGCACCCTTTGGGAAGTCTCCAGCCACAGCAGGGAGCATCACACTATAATTTACCTTCAAAGCCAGAACCCAGCTTTAGCTGCCATCACTGCTGTCACAAGATGAGACTTATTTGAACCTTGCCAAACAAGATGACAAACAGAGGAGGAGACTAAGGGGAGACCTCATTGCAGTTGCAAATTCCTTGTTGAGGGGAAGAGGAGAGGTAGGCACTGATCTCTGCTCTGTGGTGACCAGCAACAGGACCTGAGGGAATGGCCTGACGTTGTGTCAGGGGAGGTTTAGGTTGGTTATTAGAAAGAGGTTCTTCCCCCAGAGGGTGGTTGGGCACTGAACAGGCTCCCCAGGACAGTGGGCACAGCACCAAGGCTGGCAGAGTTCAAGAAGCTTTTGGACAATATCCTCAGGCACATGATGTGACTCTTAGGAAGGGCTCATGATCCTTGTGGGTCCCTTCCAACTCAGCATATTCTGTGATTCTGTGACCCCAGTAGAATGCTAACATTAGAAACAAGTGACTCCATTTGGAGCCCAGGTCCTTGATAACCATCTAACACACTGGCTCCCTTGCAGGGTCTGTTCTGCATTTCACCCACCCGGTGCAGCTGACAAGGTGATTTCATAGCTGTCAGAGCTGGGATCCGATGCCTTCAGTAAGGCACATCCCCTGGGCATTGTCTCTGCGGACACCTTCCNNTGACTCATCGGGGCCCGCCGACCTGCCCCCCACCACCGCGCGCATAAATGTGGGGGGGGGGGGGGAGAGGAACGTGTTCTGGGCACCTAAATTTCGTTCATGCCTGAGAATCAAACTTCAGAAATGCTTCTCATCTTTTTCCCTACTTGAACCTTTTTTCTAAGTGCATGGGATGCAAACAAGTTGGGAAAATCCATATTGCCTCCAGTGCTATGCCAGATTTTCAGCTTTGGCTCTTCTCGCCTGCCTGGAGAGAGCAGAGAGTTATCAGCACCCTGATCTCCCCCTGACCTGGCAGTCTGGTGATATTTTCTCATAGTTTAGCACTACACCACCGCTGACATATTTCACATGACACACTCTACAGCCAGATGCCTTAGTTTCCCATTCATTGTCACACATAGATAATCCCCTGAGTGCTAAAGAAGAAGCTGGGAGAGAAATTACCCAGCAAAGCCTGAAGAAAATGGAGCAGAAGATGCCTGAGAGGAGCAGCAAGCAGCAGAGGGGACCATGGCTTGGAAAAACAGAGGAAACCCGGGTGTAATGGGGTTGCTGGGATGGCTGTACCCTGTCCCTGCTAAGGCAGCAGCCCATCCGGCCATCAGTGACTTTTGAGCAGGGAGAGGCTGTTCACAAAGCCATCCCGGCCCCTGGCACAAGCTCACAGAGCCAAGAGGAGCAGCAGGGGTGCCGCAGGTTCAGCGCCACCCGCGCTTGCCAAATCAAGCTGGGGAAATTCATGCAGCAAGTGCCTTCCACTTTGCCTGGCTCCAGGCAGTGCTATTAGTCTCCCTGCTTAATGAGCATTAACCACCGGCACACAAACAAACACGCCAGGCGTTTCCATACGCCGGGAGTCTGATGGAGCAATAAACAGATGAGCTAAACTGCTCTTTACATAAGGATACATTTCACGCATCGGCGCGGGAGGGAATGCGATTTTTCTGCCACGAAGCATATTCTGTGAGAAATTACAGGTGTGTTTCTTATGCTCGGAGAGAATAATAATAATTTTAGAGTTCCTGAATTAGGCCCATCATTCATCTAATTGGGCGGGGGGAGGAGGAGGGGACGGGTAAAATTAGGGGATAAAAACCCTGCCCGATAAGCTGCCACCTGAAAACAGAGGCAGGTTCTTGACCTAAAAGCAGCCCTTGTCAGAAAGGCATCTAAAGGAGGCAAAAGGAAGCTCTTTGTTTTTTGAAACATAACTGGCTTTTTTTAAATAAAAAGATAAATGACACGGATCTTGCAATCAGCTGTATGACAGGTAGGGCAGCATCAAGTAAGGGGTTCCCATAGTACAGCCAGAAAACGATCATTTCTTTGCTATCCACACACATAGCAAGGCAGTTTCTGTCCTAATGTGCTGGCAGTAGGGTTAGAACATTATCTGGAGGCCTGAAACTGAAGCATCTCAGGGTTGGATTTCGGTTTTACCTTTTCATCCCCATACAGCAACACCTAGATATATCTGGCAATCTCACATTGCCAGAGTTTCATTTCCCATTTTGCTTCTTCAGAGGCATCTCCAAGGGCAGGGAAAATTCTAGGTAGTAAGCTACAAGGAGAAATAAAAGCATGGAAGAAAGTAAAGCAACAGGCATTGATCAGATTTTTGTTTGGATTTTTTTTTTTCATTCTCTGGTGAATAGGGAAATCCAAAACTCACACATCAATGTTTTTTAAAAGTCCAGCCCTTTAAAATTGCTTCATGTTTCTGTATCTGCAGAATAAAGCTCCAGTTCAAGCCAACCGCAAACTTTCTGATACTATCTGCACAATTATTTTTCTAATTCTCTTGATGAGTGCTGACTAATTAGCAAAACAGCACCTGAAAGCACCCGTTCCTGTTACCCCAATCCTTGTGCCTCCCTGCTCCAACACCATCCTGGGATCCAGGTGGGTGATTCATCTGTCTTGCCCTGCAGCAGAGACCTTTGCTGGGGAGAGATGGGGAGACACAAAGCAGGGGACCAGAGCACCCTTCAGGGTTCTGGGGTGAGGCACCACACATTGACAGGGTTTGCTGCTGCACCTGCAGAGGTGGCCAGAGCCAGGTCAGGGTAGGGATGAACCTCATCCCCTTTGCACAGTAAATCTCCCCCACAGCTGATCTGCAGGAAGGCTTGAATAAATATTACCCTGATTTAATGATTTTTTTTTAACATGACAATTAAACTTATTGTCTCTGTGTGGTTTTTTTAGACTGCTTGGTCTCCTATAGTCCATTTCAGGTTTCTGTGCTTCTAACTTATTATTTAAGCTAGATAAAAACTTGTATTGTGAGTGAAAGTGGTGGAGTGACTTTTTCCACCTTTTATTTTTCGGTCAATCAAGCTCTAAAGTGACCTTATACATGTCAAAAGCTCTCCTAACCCAATCTGGGTTCCTGGCTGGCACCTGCATCTCTGTACATACAGCACCACTTTCTAAATGCAATAAATGAGGTGATGCCTCTCCTTTCTGGGCATAGAGCAGGTTTTTCCCCCTCTCTCCTTGATGTCCCCAGTGACTTTCATGACACATTCCCATGCCATCACCTCTCCCAGCTCCCAGGGAGATTGCATGCATGGGTGAATTAACAAACCCCACCCAGTCTGCCTGAGTGACTCTGACTCTCAGCTATTAATCACCCACGGCTGTTCCCTGAGCTTTGTGAAATCCGACTGCTTTCCTCCTCTCCTCAATTCTCTTTTTTTTTTTGTGTCCTTGTGCCTACATTGAGGATAAAACCGAGAAACACCGATGTCTCCATTGCAATTCAGCAGGGCTGCAAAACTCCACCAGCAAACCTCCCTGTAAGCCAGTCAGTGTCCTCACTGGAGAGGAAGATCCAGTTATATTCACTCACTTGCAGAGCTGTGCCCAAGGCCAGTCTGAGGCAGGAGATCTGAAGCTGTGTTCTCTCTCTCTGTCCTCTGAGACTCAGCATCTGTACATTACTGGATGAGCTACAGCTATGGGACAGATGGACATGAGTGAACATCTATCACCCTCTTCTTCTTCATGAGGTTTACCTGTGGCTGAAAGCAAAGAATAATGATTAAGGGACACAAAAAATAAGCCTTCATGGTGGAGGTACACAGCAGCTTGTACTGAGTGACAGAAATAATTAATTTCTTTAGATTTGAGGTCATTTAATCAACTTTTGCTCATCCCTTAGAAGATGCATCTCAGTATTGGGAACCTACTCAAGCTGTACAATGACAATAGAAGCTTTAAAACCTTTCCAGTTTTTCAGAAGAGCTTAAACAGGGTCTGTCTTTATAGTCCTACTTGTCACTAGCAACTGAGAACCTGTTTGGTGCCAAAATAGAACAGTGAGGCCCATCCTAGGTCTCAGAAAATAGGTGTCTGAATTACACACAAGGCTTGATACAGAGGCAGTCAGCTTGGAGAGATGAGGCACTGACTCCTCCCAGGTCATGTCCAAAGTGCACTGGGAGCTAGAGGAATACAGAATGCTTTATTGCTACTGGACCACTTAAACCTCAGATCCTTTCTGTAACTATAAAACCAAAGATTCCCATTTTCTGATAAAATTAGAAAAAAGTTTAAATTATTTCCAAGTTTAACCAATATTAACCAATTAACCAGCATATTGCAGCCAAAGCCTTGAGCCCATCACCTGGTGGGGAGGAGAAGGGCCATGTCCTGTAACAGGAATCATCACACGTGCTCCATTTCCTCTGCTCTTCTCTGCTCACCAGATCTTTATCACAAGAGATCACTCATGCTGTGCTGTTTCCTCTTCTTGTTACAATCTCCTGCACAACAGGGACTTCTCAGAATTTTAATGCTTAATAATGTATTTGACCTTTTCATTAGTCCAGCTTTTGGTTGGCTTTCACATTAACTTCATCTTTTTTGGGTGGCACACGTTGCACAAAGTGAGTAGAAACTTGCCCCAACACCAGCTCGTGTGAGAAAACATCTTAAAACCAGATTAACGTACTCTGCAATGAGGTTTCGAAGAACTCGGGAGTCATTACAATTTGGGTAATGATACCACCTTTTTCAAAACAGAAGTGGTGCCTGGTGTGCCAGAGATGACTAAGTTCTGAAGAAAAACAAGACATAGTTCTCAATTATTGGTAAAATTGACAAAATTACATAAAATTGTGTTGTTTGGCATTGCTGGAGCCTGAGCTCTCTCTCTCATGGCTGCAGAAGTACAGGACAAACAGCAGCAATACAAATATTAGTGACTGTTGGGATTCAACCACCACCACTGTTCAAGTCACCCTTTTTGACATTTCCCAAGAAATTGGCACTATTTCTTTGTTTTTACATCTTTTCTGCCTGTTTTCATTCTGTGATATAATACCCTTATCCAGGATAATCTGAATTTATCTGACAGCTGTATTTCATGCATTGGTGTATCAAAATGCTTTCCAAGGGCCTTCTGAAAATAGATACCAAACTAGAACAAAATGAAATACATTTATTGATGCCATTTGTATTGATTCGTACCAACTCAGGTGCTTGCTTGGGAGGAAAGTAAATCAATTTCATTTGGAAATCTGCAGCTTCTCTTACAGTCCCATTCCACATGTCGGGGTGTTTCTGGCTTCACTTCCTTTAGTTCTTCACAGACATTAAACACTTGGTCCCTTACTCCAATAAAGATAAGCAGAAACAGCTGTCAATTACCTGATCCTCACCAGATCAACCCAACTTGGCACCTGAAGAATCCCTCCTGAACCACACTTTGCCTTCTCTGGGCACCTTCCAACACTCACATTTTCCTGGAACCCCTCTGATAAGCATAAGACACCTTGTGAGCAAGGAAAGGTGCTTTGGTACAAAGGTATTTGGCTTCAAACAACCCCATCAAAGCCCTGGGCTCTGAGGTACCTGAGATGCTCCACACAACACAGTAGGAATCCTTCTGTGGACTTTCATGGTTGTGTTTCCTCAAACTCTGTACTAAAAATCATGATTTTATCATGTCCCACTTCTCTGTGTGCTCATAGAGACCCCCTACATGTATATAAATTAAAAAGTAGGTGTACGTATACATGATGTTATGAAACAAAACAGTGAGGAGAGCTGAGAAACAGAAATGTCCCCGTTCCTTCCCTTCCTGAAATAAAGGGATTAAGATTCATTGCTGTTTCACTATTAGGCAGGTACAAAGGATGAGTTGGGTGCCTTTATCTTGTCATCGCTGGTTTACAGATACAAGGGCCTGTTATTCCCCTACGATGTTTCCTCTGGGGTGACAAAAATCTCTTTCAAAATGTTCCCAGCTGTGGTTTGAGGCTTCCCTTGCTCAGGGCTGGTAGATAAGGCAGCTCCCCGTCGCTACACGTGCTGTGAGCCGGGAGCAGAGCCCAGCAACTGGCGCCAACCGAAAAAGTTGCTCTGCCCTGATCTTATCCGCCCGGCACATGCAACACTCTGCCTCGCTCCACGTGGGCATCCTGTTGCCCAATCTTTGCACAAGGAAAACATGTTTGCAGCTGGGAGGGTGGTTGAGCACCAGCATGGGTTGCTCGGAGAGGCTGCAGCGACTCCGTGATTGGAGACATTCAAAACCAACCTGCTCTAGGTGGCCCTGCTTGAGGAGAGAGTTGGCCCAGGAGGTCTTTTGAGGTCTGTGTGAACCTCAAATGTTCTGTGACTCAGAAAACTCCAGCCTGACTCATAGCACAGCTATAAAAAAGAGGGAGAGTAACTTTTTACATGGGCAGATAATGATAGGACAAGAGGGAATAGATTTAAACTAAAAGAAGAGAAATTTAGATTAGAGGGTAGGAAGAAATTCTTCCCTATGAGGGTGGTGAGGCCCTGGCACAGGTTGTCCAGAGAAGCTGTGGCTGCCCCATCCCTGAAAGTGTTCAGGTTGGATGGGCCTTGGAGCAACCTGGGATAGTGGAAGGTGTCCTTGCCCATGGCAGGGTAGTTGGAACTGGATGATATTTAAGGTCCCTTCCAACCCAAACCATTCTATGAGTCTTCCAAAAGTGACTTCGGCAATGGCACAGAGAAGATGGTTACTCTTTAATATAACCATGATTCAAGAGTGTTAATGCCAAATTTCCCCAAGACCTGGGAGGGCTAAATCCTATACAAATCCCTAAAGGATTTGACTCCTTTCCTTTTTCTGCTCCCTTGCACAGACAAAACTGCACCGTGATACCCAGAGAAGCAATGCTCTGACCAAAGAGAATTATTCACACTGTTGAAATTGAATTTTGCCTATGGGATATATTAATTCCATGGGTCCACAGCAAAATCATGAAGCTTTTTTTTCCCTCCCTGCATCCTCCCCAAATGAAGCATCAGGTGGTGCCTTGCAAATAGAAGAATATGGGTATTGTCTGGGTGGAGTAAGTGATTAGCAATGAATTAATTTTAAAGTGACAGGGAATAATGAGAACATGGGAGATGACAAGCAAAAGATCTGTGACACATGGCTGCAACTCAATATGCCAGCACAGTGAAATCATAGCTCCATGCTGGCTAAGGACACAGGTTTCACTCTTTCTCTCCACCTATGAATGAACATATTTAAAAAAAGGTAATAAAACCAAAGGTGACATGATGAAATTGTCCTTGGGAAGCAGTGGGTGAAATGGTGGCACTTCACACTGTTAATAGAAGCAATGAAGGCAAATACAAGAACCCCAAAGCCTGTGTGCCATGTGAAGACGTTCATTGACTGATTTGTTTGCTTGTTTTGCCATTTCCCAGGACGAGAACACAGTGACAACCCCAAGAAGGTCATGTGCACATGACTGCACCCCTTTTTCCTCTCCTTGGAGCTGAAACTATAAAGCCAACCAAGCATCTGGTCACCTGCACCTTGGCAGCCCTCTAACCAGTCCCTTAAACTAGCTTGGGGAGGAAGAGGACAACCCTTCTGTTAGCCCCACTTCCTAATCATGTCTGCAACTGCAGTGTCCATGGCTTCCTCGCCAGAACTCTAAACTGGAAGGTCAGAGTCTCCAAATTTAACCACTTCACACTGTTAATAGAAGCAATGAAGGCAAATACAAGAACCCCAAAGCCTGTGTGCCATGTGAAGACGTTCATTGACTGATTTGTTTGCTTGTTTTGCCATTTCCCAGGACGAGAACACAGTGACAACCCCAAGAAGGTCATGTGCACATGACTGCACCCCTTTTTCCTCTCCTTGGAGCTGAAACTATAAAGCCAACCAAGCATCTGGTCACCTGCACCTTGGCAGCCCTCTAACCAGTCCCTTAAACTAGCTTGGGGAGGAAGAGGACAACCCTTCTGTTAGCCCCACTTCCTAATCATGTCTGCAACTGCAGTGTCCATGGCTTCCTCGCCAGAACTCTAAACTGGAAGGTCAGAGTCTCCAAATTTAACAATCTTGTAACTGCCAGGGTTTTATCCTTCCTTGTTTCACCATGCAGTGGCAATGAACGAACAGGACTGTTCACACAGTTGGATTTCTTTGCTTAAGGGGAAGAACATTTCCTGAGCACTCCCTGTCATACTGTAAAGAATGGAGGCAATCATAAAAATTATTATTCAAAGAGGAAACCAGACAGAATTCTGCTTAACTACACACATGGTGGCTCTCTGAAAAACTATCTGAATTAACACTCATCAGTTCCAGCTGATAAAAACATTTTCATAGAAAATCATTCACTAGGAAATGGCTTAAAAGTAACCACTTCATTCCAAATAAATTACCAAACAAGCTTGCCTTGGCTGTATCTGCTGCTGGGCTGAAACTGAAATGTGAGAGACGATACATTCACTGGCTTGACTACCTATGTTCAGTCCTTATCTACTTTTTGCCACTCAAAAGGTAAGCACAAGTAGATTGCTTGCTAAAATATTAATTTCATAGAAATTCCTTTGGATATGAAAAAGACATAACAGAGTTTTGGTTTGTTTTTTAAACAGGCAAAGAAAACAAGGTGACAAGTGTCAAATGATATCATTAAAGTTCTTTGTTAGAAGATCCTTAAAAATGCTTAAATAACTTATATGTATGAAACCCTCCTGAAATATATTCTTAAAGGTTTGCCTGTAGATACTATCAGCTGATTAAGAATAGATATTTATCTCCTAATTAGGTGAGCATGGACCACTTGAAGAGTATTTCACATTAAAAGAAAGCAAATATTATTAATTAACAAGTCTCCCTGCCCCCACTCCACCTCTGCTGAAAGCAGAGAGTTAAGTGGGTCAGGAGAAAGGTTAGGGGTGATGCTGCAAGACCAGCGATAAGCCATCAGGCAGTTGGAGGGGAAAGCATTTTATCTAGAAGAACAGGCCAGACTTTCGTTCCATTGAGATAAGCACTAGACTTCTCAATGTGGGGAAATAGCCCAAAATAGCCGTTGTGGGATACTCCTGCCTAAATACCTCCCGAGATAGACACACGGTGCCTTGCACTAAATCCTCTGTTTGGGGATAAGCCAAGTGGTGCAAAGGCTCTGAGAACAATGAATTAGAGGGTACTCTGTGAGGGCAGCAGTGGGAGAAGCATTGTGCTGTAAAAATCTGCATTTAATTTGTTCCACCATCCTTTTCCCCTAGAAAGAAGTTACCGATTGGGGGTGCTGGCTGTGTGTGAGCTTGGTAGCAGAATGGGGAAAATGACTAAAGGTGTAATTACATCAGAGGTCATCACTGTGGTTTATTCAGCCTGGCCTTGATGTGCACAGATCAGCCTGAAATAACAGCAAAGGTTTCCCTATTAACAGCCTGGGTCTCAAAGAAGTCTTGGCAGTGCAGCAATACACGCCACAAAATAAAGTGTGTGGGCAGTACTGTGGCCATCTGAACTTGACAGGACAGGTGAGACAGAGGTCACTGAAATATCAACAATTTCACATGAAGGTGAAGGGACTGGCTAGTGATGCTATCTTCAAAACCTCTTCTTCCTTAAGATCTTCAGTTTTCTTTTCTAACTGAGTCTATACCAAACCCAGAAAGTCCTTTGTACTTCCTCTGTTACATAAAATTTTCTCCAATGAGCAGCTGAAATGTCTTGCACAGAGGGCATTGCACAGGTTTCACAATAAAAACTTCCTTTCCAGCAGATAGGACCAGTGTAAAACTGGTATCCTCTTGATAGTATTATCATTTTGCCCCTCTCTGGAGAAAACAATCAATCAATGCTCACATATTAAGTGGATCGCAGCCCATCTATGTCCTGGTGAGTTTCTGGAAGGAACTACAAGTCAGACAATATCCAGCTGCAATGTTTCTAGCAACACAGATCTGCCTTAGACCCAGATAATACAATATCTTATCGAAAGATCTAACAAAAAACAGGGAAATGAACAGTAGTGTTCACAGATGAGGCAGATCTGTGGGAGCACGATAAAGATCAGGATGTCAGTTATCCAGAGCCATCCGGATCTGTTGGGCAGCTGGACTTGTTTGACCATGTGCTTCAGCACATCTCAGCTCCAGATGAGGCATCCAGGGCCCAGTGATGCTGGTCACATTCATGGGGAGGGGGGCTGCATTCTGACAGCAGGGGTTCAGCCAAGCCAAGGGGAAATGGGCAGTGCACAACTGTAAGCACAGCTCACTTCCCTACAAAGACTGAACAGCCACTCACAGGGACACAAAGAGTTACTGGAATTCTGTCTCCAAGTCTGGTATCCAGGCTTGGACAAATAAAGAAAAGGAGCATTACAGAAAGACCTTTGGACTTCTGAAAATGAGAAGAAGCTTGGTTTCTTGGTATAATTAGATGCTAAACCCATTAGTGTTAGCTGGGAGTTATTTTTACTCAGTTCTAGAACATCAGCTAGCTCTGAAGGTCTTCTAGGAACTAACAGAATGCAAATAATCAATATCAACCTGGATTGATTTAAAACTTGCTGTGTTCTAATGTCTAGTAACAACTTCTTGTTTTCTTACTGGAAGAAAAGGGGAGAAGTTGAAGGCAAACAAAGAGAACATTTGAGAGAAGAAATTAATTTTTAAAAACATCTCCCAGGAAAAAAGCACTTTAAATGCCTCCTCATGGCCACACAGCAGCACCACAGCACTCGGTATGTACTGCAGGCATCCCAACCATGCACTCACTGCTCGGGAAACCACACTGCTGCCCAAACACTGACATTTCTGCCACTCCAGGAAAAGGAGAAGCTTTTCAAGCCACTAGGAGGTGGGTTATTTTCAGGTCAGCCTTTAAAATATCTCTTTGATAGGTAACAATATACAGAGGTATCCAAGGACAACTATATTCCATGCTCTTCATAGTGCTCTGGCCAGGGCAGACAAGTGTGTCCATCAGTTTTGAGAATGCAGCACATGGCACCTAAAATTTAGTTTTCATGGTGACCAATGACTGTTACTAGCCACAACCTCAGGCAGAACGATGTTACAGGCCTAAAGATAACCATAAAAAATAAAAATGGGAAAAAAACCCAAACTGCCGTGACTGTACTCCCAAATGTCTGCATTTATCCATAAATGAGGTACAGACCAAACTGACAACTACAAGTCAAGTTCCACTAACACAAGCAGATGATTATGGTTATAATGGCTCTCACCAGAACAGGTCCATGGGAGAGGATAGGCACAGATAAGAGCACATACCTAAGATGCAACAACACAGAGAGCTCGGAGCAGCATTTGTATCTCACAGAGGAACGGCTAAATCAGCTTAGCTCCCACCAGGCTGCTCAGGCCAGCCAGATTTGCTGTGGTGAAGGATCTGGTCCCTTGAGTGATGTACCCCCTCGTGCCTTGCACAGCAGCTCACACTGCCTAAGGTAGGACCTGTATGGAAAAGGGTCTGGAGAGCCAGAGCATCTGCAGTACCACTGTCAGGAGGCTGCCAAATGGCCTCTTCACAGCTTGGGAGAAAATACAGCTGTTTGAGGCATGTCTCGTGTGGAACTGAGAAAAGCTTGGCAACTTCACTCGAGTCCAACAGCAACTGCAGAGCTCCCTGTCGTAGCTTAGTCCTGTTTCTCCACCATTCTGAATTGCATTCAGAGGCAAACCCTTAAACTTGTTTTTTTTAAAGTCAGTTATCAAGAGACAGCCAGTGGCAGGCTATCATGGGAGATGGATTTGGGAAGGGAGGCTGGTCAGATTTTGCAACTAACTGATAAAAACAAATCAACCGCAGAAACAAATTCCTCGACTCATTTCAAAGGGAGTGAAAAAAAAAAGGCTTCAAGGAAGATCTCTTTTTTTCCCATCTCAGATATTCCTGGGAGTGCTTTGAATGCTTTATTTTAGCAAGGAATAGATGTCCCTGCTCCTGACAGATTGCAGCCTTCTCTGCCCTGAAGACAGATCAATATTAGGGATCACAAATAAAATAGTCAGAAGGATTGAAAACAGGATTTACAACTGAATAGCTACCACACCTACATGAAAATAATAATTTACATTCCTCACCACGCCCTACCAACTACACACAGGCAGCCTGAAACAGGAAAAGTAACAAAAATAATGGGAAAGAGCAGCAACGAGCGTTTTGACATTATTTGAACTGATATGAAAACAGGAGTTGAGGGCAGGGAAATATTTCCTCTTGAAACCAAACAAAATAACCCCGAAACCTTCCTAGGGTTTAGAGTTTCAGGCTTTCTTATTGAGGAAAAAATCCCCAAATCCTCCCAGATCTATGAAAAGCAGACACTTTCCATAGAGAATAGGTTCATTGAAAAGCAATTTTCTGTTAAAAATCAGTTTTGACAGGGTAGTTTCATTCAGGGTCGAATGTTGGATGCCACAGGAGCATTTGCCAGGAATAAAAATAGGCATTTAGCTCTGAAGGGCTGGGTTGCCAGGTTTAAAGATGACTTCTAGCCTAGGGAAGAGGTGCCTCCACCCCAGGGATGGCCAGTGACAGATCAGAAGGGATAGAAGTCCCTGATTTGTGTGGGAGTCTTGAATAATCTGTTCCTATTTTAATGTGAACATGGGTGGTAACATGGAATTACAGCGTGTGGAGGCGGGCTGGTGTGCACGGATTAATGAAAAATAATGAGATAATATTGAGCATTTATATAGTCTCATTAGAAGGACTCAGTTTCTCCACTGACAGAAATCCCTGGAAAATGTCATATTCTGGGACTCCATCTCTAATCTTTGTACCAGGAATTAACAGGAAACACAAAGACTATTTTGCAAGTATATTCCTTTGAAAAGAGCTTTCATTCTTAGTCTTAAATTTTAAGCAACTCTGTACTTACACAGTAATCCTTTCAACTCATATTTCATTGAATCCAGAAGTCATTGTGGCTCCTGAGGTACTCTGCTGTGAAAAAAAAAAAAACCCAAAACACAACAAACATTGCATGCTGGAAATTATGACATGTTTATACGATGCACCAAGAAGAGACAAAAATAAGCACTGAAGGGCAGAAGGGTAAAGCTGGGTTTATTGAGGACTAACTACATTAGGATTGACTAAAAAGAGAAAAAACAACCCAAGCACGTTCAAACTGCAATCCAAGCAAAATTTATTTTTAGTCTCTCGATTATTGCAAGTTTCATAATGGGATTTTGAGGCCCTGCCATTGTCTCCCATTAACACGGGCTCTGTTATATATTCTGCAGTGCTGTGGTGGGGAATGATTCATGGCAGGGCTGGGATTTGACACTTGAGCACAGGGATGGGGAAAAACATACTTGGATTCACCACATTTTAAAAACACAAACTCACCCACAGATGAAACTTTGATAATTTCTTGGAAGTACTGCACAAAAATAGAAATATTAGCGCTATAGAAGACAAAGCCAGGGACCAACACCTAACCTGCATTAATTGGGAAAATGACACTGGTGAAGCTGCAGAATGTCAGAATGCCAATGTACTGGACTGGCAGGTCAGAAACACGATGCTTACCTGGCTCCTACATTGATCCAGTCAATCAATGGGAAGCGTGATGTTGCAGTAGAAAGACCCACTGTAATGACATCATTTGACCCAGTAATAAGGATTAAATATTTTGAAACCAGTTGTCTCCCATAGACCAGAGTAAGACTCAGTGATGCCAGTGTTAGGCAGACACTGGTCACTGGAGTAACTTTAAAGTGTCAGGAAAAGGCTATTTTCCATACAGTAAGATTTTTCCCAGCAAAAGTGATAGAGAAGCAGGATCAGACACGATGCCCTGTTGCCTAGATAAGGGTTGAATGGGTGAGGTCAACCTGCCCTTTGCTTGCAGCTGTTGACAGGGTGATTTAAAGGAAAATGCAATGGCACTCAACAGTGTGACTCTTACCCAAACACAGGCACGACAATGTGCTGGCCCTGAATCACAGCCAGGAGGTTTTCCCAGATTCACTTCCTTAAACATGAGGCCACGAACAGAGTCTCACCCCTCCAAATGACTCAGCAGTCGTAAGGATTATCAAGTCATTCAGTTTCTGCCTGTGTGCTCTCCCCTCATCTTTTCACACCTTATCTGAAGTCAATTGAAAGAGCATCACCCTCTCCAGTAAGTTTTGGGACAGGATTGTCAAGCCAGTCCTTCCTGTCCTACAATGACACAGCACGATTTATCGTCCATGCACTAAAGGTTTGGACTGTCCCATTAGCTGATCTTGAATCTTTTTGAAGCAAAACCAGTAATCCAGCAATCCTGAGTGAAAGAAATCAAGGGAAATTCTGCTCCTTGAACGGAAGCATTCCTTGGAGACAACATACATCAAACATGACTTAAAGGAAGATTAACTTTTATTCAGACGATATCTTAAGGAGTTTCCATTCTCATGTGAATGATGAACACTTTTATTATAGGGAGAGGCCGGTTAATCTTTAACCAAGAGAATTTACAAGAGATTCTTAAAACAAACAACAAACAATTTGTGGAGCTTCATGAGATCTCCTTTTTATTCAGAAGAGTTTGTACTGCAAATGCTACCAGATTGATAGCTGTGTTATCAGAGAAAGAACAAGTGAGGCGATGTGAAATGCCCAATAAATCCCTACTGGGAAGATCAACCTCTGGATACAACAGAGGGAATTCAGCCAAAAATCCATGCTGAGGGAAGGGTTCAAAGGAATTTTGTATGCAGTCCAAGTCTTTTCCAGAAAAATTAGTACCTTAGGCCACTAATACATTTGAAAAATGAGTGAGTGGCAGGTGATTGATGCCACCATCTCACACCTTTGGGGATACTTCTCTAGCTGATGCTGGAGCTGATGAAAAGAATGTCTTTAGCTTCAATGAATATTAAAAGCGGATCTGTGTCCAAATCACCGGTCTCGTAACCCGTACTCAGAACCCCAACTCACTCTTCCTAGTTAACAGGATTAGTTACCAGGTAGAAATCTGATTCCTGGGACGTGCCAAATCACCATGTGTGTTTCCTGCTGCAAGAAAGAAAAGTGTAGAAAAGTGTATGCATACACCAATGTCTCCAGAAAGCTTGAATGGAAAACCCTTTCGTGTCAGAAGTTTATTTTTATTGGTAAAATATTAAATAATATACAGAATTAAAAACTGCACTTACACTTCTGAGAAGAAATAATTCTTGGACAAATTATATGCTTGTTCCTGAGATTCCCTACATTTATTCCAGTAGCTGTGCACTCAAGACAGTACAAACCTTTATAATATAATCCTTTTCACAAAGTATTACAAAGTTTCTGCAGCTTCTTTTATGTATACACACATACGGACTCCCACTCTCACATGGCTGTACAACACTCACACAGGTACAGAGTACACACATACAGATGTGCAACCATATGTATGCATGTATACTAAGAAGAAAATAAAAATAACAAGTCCCATATTTCAGTCTACAGCGGCAAAACATTTTTAGCAGGGGGATACAGGTTTACATTGGGGTTGCTCACATGCACCACTGTCATAGGGATCGTTTCTGAACTCTTGTATAAGAGCACGTTCCAATGAGCACATAAAGAAACAGGACAATTCCCAGTGTCTTCACTGGCTTTTGGAATAAACTCCGGTTTCTTTTTTTTTTGTTTCTTTTTTTTTTTTAATATAAAAGATTCCTCAATTTGAGCTCAGAACACCTACCACAGAACTAAAAAATCGTAACCTGGGAGAAAAGGAGTCATTTGCCAGATTACTCACCCAGCTTTCTTCAGGAGAACAGCACTAAAATGGGCAGTGGGTGAGTCAGGGAAGATGCCGTGACAAAGGGATCAGACCCACAGCCTGAACCCACACTCCCCAAACGCTGCTGCCTTGCTCTGCTCCCACTGGCCCAGTGTGGTCCCTGTTTTGGGGGAGGACCCGAACCAGCTCTGGGAGGTTTCCAGAATTTGGCCCCAGGAGTGTGACCCTACAACAGTCACCCACCGAATGCGTTTTTCTTCTTGACCTCAAACACAAGGGTCTGGGAAATAATTTTGGCAATCAATCAAGAAGGGGGTACAGTCTCCTCACCTTTGTTATTATTAAAAAGAAATCTCTTAAATACAAATTTAAAAGACAAAAGTGGCTACTGTGCATGCGCAGTAACTGCCTTGCAAAGAAACCTCAATGGGATTTTATTCCTTTTTTATTACGTACCTAAATACATATTTACAGAACAGCTGCTCAGTCTACTGGGGGGAAAAAGGCATTAAAAATACACTATATATAAATACATATGATATGTAAAACAAGTCCCATCTAAACTCATATAAGACAAGGACAACTCTAAAGAAGCTTTTCTGGTCTCTCAGGTAGATAAAGGACATGAGTCCTGTAATTCTTACACAGGCAAACCTCTCCCATCAGAGTAAATGGCAGTTTTGCCCTAGCTAAGAGATTAGGCCTAATCCAAAATCCATCCTCAAAATCAACAGGAGTCTCCAATGAGTGGGTTTTGGATCAGGCCAGAAGATCTTTTTATTTTTTGTTATTTTTAATAAACATCAATATTAAGTGCTTTTCTTGGAAAGAAAGCTGCAATTAGAAAAGAAAAGGAAGAGGCAAGAACAGGTATGTCCTTAGTTCTGAATGTGGATGTGTTTCAATGCCCAATAAAATCAGGAGGTAAGCTGTGGGCTTTAGCCTTAATTTACTGTTTCTCAGTCACAGCTTTTGTCAGTCAGAATCTTAATTTACTCAAACCATATCTTTGAATGCATTTAAGACAGAGCATTTTGTTTCACTGATCTGTGTGGACTGAGGAAGGAACACAGAAACCACTGTACATTAATAGGATGTCAGGGAAAATATTGCACTTGAACAGAAAAATTACCCAACAAGGTGGTTTTGTTGGTGACTTTTGCTTTTAAAACTAGCATAAACAAATCATCCATGTCTGCAATGAGCATGTTTAGAAACCAGGATCCAATAACGAAGCATAAGAAGCAAATTTGGGGTTGGTAACCCCCACCCTGGAATACAACAGTAGTAAAACTTTTTTTAAAGCATTTTCTTCCAACAAGAAAAAAAAATTATATCACCTCTTTTTTTTTTTCTTTTTTTACTTTACAATTTTAAATCTTTCTAAACATTTGCATTAAAAGTTTCCAGTTTCTCATAAAAAGATATACATTTTAGGAAAAAAAACCAGACCAAACCCAAAACAAAACCAGAAAATAAAACCAACTAAAAAGGAAGGCAAATATACAGTATTATAATTACATCACTGTGGAGTCATATCGAAGGTACCCTAGATCTTTAAAGTGTTACAAAGAGTATGTACCTTAATTTTTTTTCTCAAATCAACTATCTTTTTTTTCTCTTTTTCCTGTTTTTAATAAAAAACTACACTTGAGTACAAAAATATGTAAACAGACTGTACAGCCAATGAACAAAAAAACCCCCAAAACAACCCCCCAAACCCCTAGACAGCCCAAAGCTACAGGAGATAAGAGCAGGCCCAGATGTAAAGCTCCAAGAAGGGAAAAGGGGAAAGAGAAAAGCATGGAAAGCCAGAGGAGACTGCTACATGGCAGAGGAAGTGAACGTGTTCAAGCTCTGAGGACACTTGACAATTCGTCAAATAATTGATCACAGTTTCAGAATCCGAACAACTACAAAAATAACCAAAAAAAGTCCTTCCCTTGTTACAGTGTGTTCAGGAATGAACATCCATTTCCAGTAAGCAATGTCAAATCCCAGTAAGTGCATAGTAGGGATTCAGTGACCTCTACCCCTGCAAGAAGCTTTTCTTATTCGATGTCACTTGAGGTAAAATGAAATGGCCCGATTTACTGCAAACTGGCCCCATTGTGCCTATAACGGAGTCGTGCTCCCCACCATGCTCCTCACCATGCCTTGCAGGAGGCATCCATATTTTATCCATGGTTGGTAACACAGACCAGAGGCTACTGGTACCCACGTACCCCCGAGTGCCAGGGATTAAGGCTGCTACACAAAAGTAAGGGAACAGGGAACGCGTCTTCAACGCTGACAACCCACGCCTGCCCAGAGCTGCTGTGCTGCACCCATTGGCCCTCACCTCACAAAGAAGGGAAATGGTTAAACACAAGGTTAACTGCAAAGCTCCTGTGCACTTCCAGATCTAACTGAAGGGATGGCAGGAGGCTGATCATGCTCAAATGTTTTCCTGGGCTGCAGTGCAGTCATCTAAATCAACACTTGCTGCAGGAAGGAAGCATCAGCCCCAGCTTTGGGTCAGGCTGCTCCCTTTCTCTCAACAGTGTCCACATGATACAAGCCCCTCTGAAGACATCATCTGATGAACTTCACTGTCATTCACTCTATTGAAATAATTCACATCCTGCCAGTAGATATATCACAGTATTTTTTTTTTTTTTGCAACTGTAAATAATATTAGTTTTTACTACAGCTATGTAGGGCTTTGTTGAAATGGTCATTTTTATTTACTAAAGATTTGTATGAAAAGGAGAAGCTTTCATAGAAGAAGAGAGCATGGGCAGTTACCTTCTCAGATGAAGATCCAAGGGAGCATAACAACAACCACCTTTCCAAAGGCTGAAAGCGAAAAGGAACTGGGAATCCTTGTCTGCATGATCAGCTGGGAAGCTAGGTGAATTAAACAGAGACCTTTTTTATTGTTTTCCTGGCCTGTTAAGCATGCAGCATGGCAAAGCCTTAGCATACCCCTCCTCCTGACTGTCCTCAGGTCAATTCAGGTCCTGGGTGGAGAAGGACACCAACTGCCCTGGCATGGTTGTAGGTGGTCAAATGAGAAACCAAACTAGAAACCAGTGATGCTCTCCTTTGCTTATACTTCAGAACACACCAATGAAATAAAAGGGAATCTATTTACTACAAAGCAAATTCTGCGTCTTTTCTACCTAATTCCTCCCCCCACCTTCCCTCTGTGCCTGCCACGGGCCCAGACCCCAGCAGAGCAGTGCCAAGGAGCTGGCACTGGGCTCAGACTCTGCCCAAAAGCACGCTGGCCCAGCCACTTCCCCACAGCAGGCTTCACTCCTCGGCTGTGCCAGCACACTCACACACTGCACCTATGCAGGGTGAATAATTAGACCTGAAAGTAGGTCACCAACCTGCCAGGAAAGTACCGAAACACAGCTCACATCACCACAGTGCCCCAGCTAATGAACCCCCTTCACATCTTCTACTGATGGGCCTCTCTCCTCTCTGTGCCAATTAGAGGGGTGGCAGCACTGTGACAGGCAAACTTGCAAACCACTTCCAAAGGACTTGCCACGTTTCTTTTTCCAGGCTGAAGCAAAGAGCAGATGCTTTTAAGTCTGCTCCTGTTCCTAAGTGGGAACTTTAAGCAGAGCAAAGTCCATGTCAAAACACTCCTTATTTAAAGCTCTGAGGGGGGAGAAAACAGGAGATGCTGCCCTGGCACTTTGTAGGGCACGGTGCAGCTGGGGGCTCCTGAGGCCAAGTCTTTGGCATCACGCTGGGGATGCCGTGCTGGCTGGGACCAGCTCCCAGACAGCTGGAATGCAGTTTGCTGGGGTAGCTTTCAGCCCTTCCCACTCCTAAAAGCCATCTGACTGCAGGAAATCTCACGGCAAAGGACTAACTCATCTCTCCGGGGTCAAGCTGCCAGGAGGGTGCAGAGCAGAAGGGATGTTTCCTTTGGGTTGGTTTTTGCTGTGCATCCTCAAGGGGTATGGTAGGAGATCATGAACAACGTCATGATCTCCCAAAACGCATTTGGAAAAGGCACATATACAATACAGCATATATCTAACTATTTGATACCATATATATATCTATCTATATATATATCTATAAATATACTTTCTCAAGCTCTCTGGATGCCCCAGAGCACAGGCCATTCCTACCATCCACTTCTGTTTTTAAAAGCTAGCAAGCCAAGCTAAGATGCAGATTTCTAGCAGCAAAGCCAATTTCATCACACTTTTCCTAAAATCCCACACTGACTTTAGGTGACTCTGGTATCAGCGCAGCCTCTCTTCTCCCTCCTCATTACATTAAAATCACAGCAAGAGTTAAAGAAAGGAATTTATCCAGTGAAGGAACTGTATTACTGTAGCTCCTGTCCTTGGCTGAAATAAGCACCTTTGTCTCAATTATCTCCAAAATTTCCTTCTGGAGGAAGGAGTGTCTGTTGTCTGGTTTCTTTCAAATCTGAACAAGCCAGCTCAGGACCTGGACAACAGCAAGAGTGTCCCATTAAAGGCCAGTTTTGAAGGGTTTGGTTTAATCACTGACCTCCTGCCTGACAACACAAATTTAGAACGCCTTTATGCACAGAAAGAAATTTGGAAAATATTACAATTGAGAATTTCTTCACCTTGTAGTAAACATACTTTAGGTCCACATGGCAAATTAGCCAATTTAGATTCTTTTTCCCTAATACAGACCAATACAGGTTGATGCCTAGACACCTTTCACATCACAGCACAGATGAAAGCACTTTTTAAGGAGATTAAAATTGTTTTAATCTCATAAATTACTGAGTAAAGAGCTGCCTTTACTGAAAAATGCTATATGTTTTCATATAGCACTCCTAACTGATTGCAAAGAGAGGTGGCTATAAAATTCATCAGCTGTAACCACAGATATATAGATAATGCCCTTTGCTCCAAGGATATGGATCACATCAAGCACAGAACAAGCAGTCACACTTCTATTTCAATTAACAGTCTTGTAATCCTCTAAACTGAGGCAGAACCTTGCCATTTTTGATGTAAAAGAAGCAAAAGGGTTTACTGGCAGGGATGTACTCAGAAATGTATTTTTTTTTTATTTTTAATGAAAATGGGGAATGCTCACAGGAAGCCAATTCTAGATTTGCAAATGCATGTTTTTAACTGGAAACCTGTTTCCAAGAATTTCAAAAGAGCCCAATAAAAATCAGCCAGGTTCGATTTCCAACACCAAATACTCAGAACAAATGGATGTGCAGGCCAAGGATTAGCTACTGAAATTCCTAGTACACTGTGAATGACTAATGAACTTGTCAAAACTCAAGAGCTTTTCTTAGAAATTTGCAGTGAGCAAGCAAGAAAAAAAACCCCAAACAAATCCTTGCAACTCCATTTTGCACACTTCTGTGAAGGGACAAACTGTGTTACATAAAACTCTCCACTAATTTTCAGAAGGAATTAAATTATTCAGTATATGTTAATCCAAAATTTTGCTCAAAATTTGAACTAGAATTTAATAATTCTCCCTTCCCTAGCTCTAGGATGAAAATCTTAAGTGAACATTCAAAAAAAGGACACTGATAATAAAAATTAATGCAAAATTCTCCAAAAAATGTAGGTTTTCAAGATAACTCCCCACTGCCTCCCCAGTTCCCCGTGTCCGTGACACCAGGACATACAGATCTTGCTACCCTTAAAACAAGAAGCTGGGCTTAACAGAAGCCAGGTCCAAAATCAGTGAGCCTCCTCATCTGATCCTTTAGACATCTACAGAACATACCCTCCAGGAGGCATCAAGGAGTCATCAGTGGACCAAAGTGCACACTGACAAACTACAGATATAATTGCAGCCATCTGCTTTGTGGATACACAAGAGATTCTCTGCCTTTCCCGTATTCCAGGGCTTTACCAAACAAAGGCAGAATTTTTTAACACTTTCTCCCTAGTGCCAACTATTCCAAGAAAGCACAGCCCATGTTCTTCCTCTGACCACAGAGGGGAGAATGGAGTGTTGCCCCAAGAGAATGAAAGGAATTGCCAACAACCCTTTTCTCTGGCTTGGGCACGTGTCTTTCTGGAGCCCCAGGCAAGCCCCGCAGCCTTCAGGTCCAGAACCTTGTTTTAAAAGACCTTTCCTGCCTCAGCAAATCACAACCACTTTTTTCTTTCTTTTCTGAATTTCCAGGCACATCCTGATGCAAACATGGGCAGCCACCTCCTAAGCCAACCTTCTGAGCTGCAGAGAATCAGCCATATGGAATAAAAGGGATGCCCTCCAGCACCTCCCCGCTTTTCTCCTGCAAAAACTCCTTTGACTGCACCAGGTAAAGAAAATGAGAATGGTCCGGAGGACGGCAGTGGTTCATTCGCATGAGTTTCCTCTAAACAAGGATAAAGAAAGGAGGGGGAGGGACCCAAGGACATTGAGAACAATGTTGGGAATAGATCTTTAAATCTGTCTCTCCAAAGCCTGTATATTCCCAGCCTCGATAGCTCTCACATTACACAAGATGACATTTCTCTCCATATTGTATTATAATTAATAGGCTACTGCAAGACTTTACCAGCTCATACTTAATAGCATTGCAGTGCTGGGAAGCAATCATCAGGTAATCTGGCCATGATCTACTGTATCCTTTCTAAACACAGGTTCTAGCTGCCAAGAATGTCACCATAAAAAGATTTCAATCAATACCACTCAGCTCCTACTTTCAAATGCTCCAGGTCTAGGAAGAGAAGAAGAAAAAAACCCAAAACAGTACCCTCAAAACGAACAGCAAACTGGCATATGCATGGAGTGCACAGATTGAAGGGAGCAGATGGGAATTCATTATGGCCTGATCTTGCTCTCTCTTTTATACTTTAGTAACTTTATACTTTGGAAAAGGTCTCCCTGAGTGCTTGGAGACCGTGTGTGCGGAGGGGGTTAAACCCATGTAGATCTTTCCATTCTGAAGCTGTGCTCTTGTTGCCAAACAACAACATTTCACTTGTGATTGGTACAAACAGTTGGGTTTCAATAGCAATCTGTCCTGTAGGTTTAAGCCCAGTTTTAACTGATGCAACTTGCTGGGTGGTTGCTGGCTTTGTTATTTACTGTGAGTAAAAGAAAGGAAACAAAACAGATTGGTGGACTATTTTTCCTGTCCAGTTGGTAGGTCAAGGACTCTGGAGTGTGTTTCTCCACTTGTTTTCCCTACAGTGCAACTAATAAATTGGGAATAAAAATGAAATCTGCGACTCCAAATCAAGGCACAGCACCTGCATTTTCACTTATCACTTCCTGAAGAAGTAGGAAGGTCATGTGTTCCTACTGGTTTGCAGGACTTCTGTGCTCTCCAGGAGCAAAGGCTACCCAGCAAAACCTGCTAAAACTTCTCACCCCTAAATTAAAGTAGAATTGATGACTTAGAAACAAAAGAAAATCACTGGATCAGCAAATAAGATGCCAATAGAAGAAAAAACACAGTCAAGGTGTGGATCCCGATGTAGCTGAAGCAGTTGGGGCAGTTCCATTAAATTCAGTGGAGCTAAAAGGATTAATGCTGGACAAGGATCTGGCTTCCATCACTTTCCCAGCTGCAAGTCTTAGTTTAGGCTGTTTGCAAGAGGTTAACACTGTGATAATAGAATGAGAAAGTATTTACATAATTATTTATCTATATATACCTATATTTAAAGAACACTTCCCTACTAGAACTTTTGTCATTTTAAAATCCGCAATTTTAAACCGAAATTATTTCAGAAGAGCAGCAAAACCTCTTGAGTAAACTACAGGCTCTCACCCACTCCTAGGCCACTTGCTGTCCTAGAAGCAAGTTTAAATGTTCTTTCTAAATGCTCTCTCTTAATACTTAGGGTGCAACTAAAAAAGTAAGGCTCCCAAGGATCTCTCAGAAGCCAGCGAGACAACACATAGGCATGGAGTAACAGAATATCCACAATTCTAAAAAAGGTGCTTCATAAGTTAAGGAAAATAAAAATACAAAGCCTCAGACTTACCACAGAAGGCCCTCAGACTTATGAAACTAAACTGCTGTAACATGGTACAGTGTTAAGACATACGTTTCCTTTTTTTCTTTTTAATTTATTTACATTCTAGAGGGGCAATACACACTGAACCCAGGAAAACTAAAAAGTAATTTTAATTCATGCTCCTAACTCCTTAACAGTTTTGCTTTAAAAATAATTGTTCATTCTGCAGAATAAAGTTCCCCCCCCTCTCCTCCAGCCACTGAAACCCCACACCATATCTACACATTAGAAAAAGGCTCTCCTCTGAAATGTTTCTACCTATTCCTCTGAAATTGTAAATGAGTGGCATCTTGTTGGGACTTGAAAGCACCTAGAAGGGTCGAGCGATATCCCAAAACAGGACAGGGTGTATGACTGACGAGACAGACATGGATTGCCTTCCAATTCCCACAGAAAGTGAGGCGGGTCACTCCCCAGAAGGTGACGGCAACATCAAACCCCTCTTGTATCCCTTCCCTTCCTTCTTTCTATTCTTAAGCCGGGCAGAGCAAATGAGGTTGGGTCCACAAAAAAATAAGGTTAATAATAATAATTAAACAACAGCAACAACAACAACAGTAACAACAACAAAACAGGCGTTTCAATGTCTGAGGAAAAGTGGGATTGTAAGTGCAGTATTTCTTCATGTGCAGTTCTTCTACTTCATACGAGTCCCCTTTGGATGAGAAGGCCTAGCGGAATGTGTGCTCCCCTCGGACTATGTGCGACGAGAACTCATAGCGGTCCTGGCTCCGGTAGCCACAGATGTTGCACTCCAGCGGGTCCCGGTAGCCGTGGCAGCCCATGTGGATGGTGTACATGACATGGTCCAGGAAAAGGACGCGACAGTGCTCGCACTTGAAAGCCCTAATCTGCTCCCCTTCTCCGTTGATCACCTTGTAGATATCCTTTAAAGAGCCCTTAGAAGCTTTTGTGACATCCAAAGCCTTGGGTTCCTCCTTCATATAAGCCGGGCTTGGCTTTCTCTTGGGATTTAAGGCAGAGTTTCCTTGGTAGGACTGGTGGTCGTCGTGGCTGCTCTCTGAGTCAGTAGAATCCAGGCAGCTATTGCTGGGGGAGCCCTCTCTATCCTGGGTTCGACTCTTTGGTCTGATGAGGGAGAGTGGGCCATCCATGTTGTTGTCGTGGCTGTCGGCTGTTTCCCTGCTGATGGGCCTTTCTATCCTGTTTGGATGATAGACCTGAGCATAAGCTGAGCTGATGACTGGGGCCACCTCTGCAATTGTGCTTGGTGTGTGCTGCATCAGGGGGTGAAGCGCCTCAGCTCCAAGGTAGGTGATTGCATTGGTGATGGCTTGGTCCATCATGTGAGACTGCATCAGCTCAGCCTCCTTCTCATAGGTTAGGTTCATATCAAAGGGGATGTCTGGATAGCCAAATCTCATGAACTTTTCACCTAGAGATAAGAGCAAATGTGTGAGCAAAATCAACATAATCACTCCAATGTTTCACTTAAAAAAGGTGGGGAGGGACAAAAAACCACTGACTTGGGATGAAATTATTCCAGAGTCTAAAGTTACCCTTCTACTTGTTTACTAACCTAAAAAGTTCCTGTCCTGAGATGGGTAAAACAGCAACCTCTCCAGCAGCTTTTTTTAAATTATTATTCCAGGTGAAGCATGCAGCTGCAGCAACTTCCAAAAGAATTCCAAACCTTCCACTGTGCCTGACTGTGCCCGTGCTTCAAGTTAGGAAATACGTGTTAAGTGGTAGATAATGGGATTGAAATACTGAGGTCGACGAAGGTCTGACAAGTTTATACCATTAGACAACTCTCCCCAAAATTCAAGGGAGCAGTACCACACATCCCCTGCTGTCTGAGGTGCCTCATGCCTACCTTACAGCAGGGCTGCACAGTGGGAAACCTAAACAACAGCTACAGTTGTTATCGTGGCACCTTTAGAGCCACAATATGTAAATCCTTTATCCAGCAGAAAAAAATATAAAATGACTGCATGTGGCCAAGAATGGAGAAAGTTACAGGAGACTGAAAGCTGATCTTTGTACTTTTCCCTGCTCCTCCTCAAAAAAAGATTCTATCCCTTTTGGACTAAGAAAAAAAAAGACACAGACACACTCCTCCCTTCCCAGTGTCTATTTAGGCAAGAAAACAAATAATGAAACCTCATTTATTGCTTAGTTTAATTTCCTAAAAGGCAATTGAGACAGGATAAATAAATAGAAAATGAAGCTGAAGCTGGCTGATTCATCACTGTGTGAATCCAAACTCACATCCTTGTAACCTTTTTACATCAACGGCATTACAGATGTGAAACCAGAACCACATGCTGGCACATTATGGCAGTCACAGAGCACGTTACCTATCACAGCTCTCCTTGGAAGTGAATGAATTTGCCACTACTTACATCAGGGCTCAGCTTGGCAGCACTGCTTTTCCAGTGGAGGCTTTGGAGTGGCAGTACAAGGAAAGTTTATGTAATAACTTCTTTTTAAATAGAAAAGGTTATGTGTATATGATACAAGATGTACATGCTCATGTATGTTCACACATAGAGATACTATCTACTTGTTGACAGTTAACTTTTAAAGCCGATTTCATGAAGTCTGGTAAATTTTGGGTTGTTTTCATTGTCTTTGTTCACTGCCTCAGGAGATAAAACCAGACTTTCTTCCAACAGTGTAAGTTAACAAATTCAAGGAGTCACTACTTACAACTGGTTTGGCTATCCAGGAATTAAATTCCTCAAGAATCTTCTATCACCTTTTGCCAAAATTGCTTGGAACACAATGCGTATAAAGCACCATAAGAAACAGAGTTGTAATCCCAAATCTCTTCCAAATTGCATTAGTACATTTCAGCACAGCTATCACTCAGCATGTAATTTTGACTATAGTAATTCATTCCACTTAGTGTGACTTATTCTAAAGTGATGCATTCAGAACAACCATGTTATCCTTAGAGATGATGCATCACTTCTGCTTGGGAACTGCTTAGCAAGGTAATTAGGTGTAAGCCTAAAGTGAAGCACATGAATAGTCCTCCTCTCTTTGGCAATCCTGTCCACGTGCTTCCAGCTGAACACCATGCCATGTTTGTGTAGCTCATGACATTTGCCTGCTACAGTGATGTTCTTGGTAATCTAACATAACCTATGGATAATTTTTGCCATCAAATATCCTCTTTTCAGTGTTTCTGCTGTAGTCTGACAGCCTGTTATGGCTGTCCTGCTGCAGACAGGATGGACAGCTCTGAAACAACCCTAACCCTAACCCAGCCTCCCATGAAACAGCACAGCTCCTTCCCAAGAAGGGCCAAAGTGGGACTGGAGGACAGTTCAAGGAGACATGTGGTGTGTTTGTCATAATGGGAGAACGCATTGAAAATAGAAAATGTCCATTAGTCTCTGTTACCTGCTGTGGCTACCTGTAGCATTCTTGTGCTTGAATAAAGAAATGGATCTGGGGAGGGTCTGATCCAGCCACCAAACACACTGTCAGCTCTTTGTATGCTACAGATCAAGAAATACTATCTATTTATCCTTTATGGACTACTTGGATAAATGATCCAAACCTTATTTTGACTCCATGTTTAGTTACTCCAGCACAGACAGCAGAGAAAGCTGTAAATTGCCAGTGACCTGAATTATTTATTCCTTTAATTATGACCCAGTTCCAAAGATATCAGAGCCTTAGAAATGAAGCATGACATAAAAAAAGTAAAATAAATGATAACATGGGAAGGAACAAATAAACAATCCAACAAACCACTACAACATGGTTTCCAAATTACATTTCTCTTTAGCCAAATCTATACTTGTAACTAGCTAATCAGACTAATTATTCTGAATTTTCATGTAAAACTATGTTCAAATTCTATTTATTTTTGCCCTGCATTAGTGAGGCAGAAGAAACAGTCTCTGGTCATCAAATGAAATTCAAATAAACCCCACAGCAGGTATCTGTAGCTAGATCAGAGCACTCAGACACAGCTGCCCTGTGATACCTGCAGCCCATCTCATCAACTAGCTAAAGCAGCTGCAAGGCTGTACACTTGGGAGAAAGCTGCAAGAAATCCTGGAGAAAGCCATTACAGAATTTACCCCTGGGTAAATATCTCCCTGACTCCCATTAACTGGAAGCTGACTGTAATTCTGAAGCCGGTTGATCCTCATCTGTTCTGAGATGTCTGTGTATTTTTAATTCTTTCTCTAACAACCGTGGTCTTATCGTAAGCTACAGAAATGTCTCCCTTTGCATCCTGCCAGTTCTTAACCTCAGTGACACTCTGTGAGAGTAAGCACCACATTCAGGCTGAAAAGACATGAATCTGCTTCACATGATCAGCCTGAAGACATCTGCTTTCAATTTAACTGGTGTCTGCCTCTCCCCTCTTTGAAAGAAGAGGCAAAAAGAAATACTCAGACACCTGCACATCCTACGTTATACTTTCTGCCTCCTCTATTTCAACAGATTTGATAAGACTAGTACCTCAATAGCACATATATAACCAAGTGTCTCATGCAGAAATTAATTCTATTTGCTATATGCTGCTTCCTTTCTTCCTCAAAATTCAACCAGTGCAGAGACTGTGGTCCATAACCATGGTCCCTTGGAGATTGCTGATCAGAAAGAGCAGTAAAGCATTGATAGATGTAGCATGCAAAGATTTTAGCTTATGCTTACATGACCTTCTCATAAACACCATTAAGTTCTTTTGGACAAGTGCCATGCTTGCAGTATGCACAGGAAAATTTCCTGCAAGCAAGAGAACCATTACAAGTTCTTCCTGATAGAGTTGAACAATATTTCATTGGGGAGAAAAACGGAAGAAAAGTGAGGTCATGGTGGGGGAAAAAAAAAAAAAAAGAAGACAGACAGTAAAGTGAAGACTGATGTTATTCAATCCAAGAGTGATGCCATTAAAGATCAGAAAAGGCAGGAAAAAAAGATACGGTAAATATGAAAGTTGGCACTTTTTTCCTAAAGCTGGATCTGGATAGAAAACTGAAACCCTGAATTTCTAGTCCCAGAACAAGAGAATACCAAAATGATCCCTTACACTTGTAGAAAAAAACCCATGTTTATCCAACTACGAAGTAGTATAACCTGCTGAAAAGAATAATAACGTGCTACAGCATCTCTCAGGCAAGGATTTGCCATCAGTAAATCTACCTCTGAAGACAACAACATATGGTCAATGGCACATGAGTGGACAAGTAAAAGAGCTGTCTGAAAAAGAGACTATCATCTACAGCTTCCAAAAACTGATTCAATTTATACCATTCAAACGTGGCTTGTCCCAGCTGTGAGGTCTCCTTGTCATGAGCAAGCTGCACTGTCTATGGGAGCAGGCCTGGCTATGCCAGAGTTTAAGGAAGGCCAGGAAGATCTCCAGCCCTCCCAGATCCAGTCTTTAGCCCTGCACAGAGAACCTCTGCAAGGCATTACAAACACACCTCTATGAGGACAACGTGGGGGAAAAAAGAGTGAGAGGTGTGAACTGCCCTTCTTCCTCTTGAGGCTGTGAGGTCCAGAAGCACCAGCTGAAGTGTCAGCATGGTTAACTCATGCCCCTGGTGATCCCAGCCTGCAGGACCCTACAGAGCCTGCTGAGACACCACCAGGGAAGCCTATTATGGTGGGGCTGTTTACCAGCTCAGAAAGCTGTATTTGGCTTGTCAGTAGAGCAGTGCTCCCATTTCCATCCTTCTTAACCCCACCTGTTGTCAAACCAGGAAATTAAATGAGAATATAAATCCTCCAGTTCTTACCAGTTATACAGCACTTAATTTCAGACCACTTTTAAAGACAAGAGTCTAAGAATTAAGCTTTTCTCTCATGAATAACAACACAGTGATGTTATATGATAATGCATGATATATTATATGATATTACATACATAGACATGTAATAATAACATACTGATGTCTCCCAGAGTTCCTTGTGTGGGTTGGATCATTCCTGACATACCTTGGCTCAGCACTGGTATTTGGGAATGGTCAGCTGACTGAGAGCAGCCAGGTCAGTGTGTCAGCCCCCCAGGTGAGCTGCTGCATGCTGCTTCCCCCTACTATTCCAAACCATGTAGGTTAGTTACAACCACCGTCAGTGGTGATTTAGCAAATCCATCTGAATCTCCATTTAGCTGAGGGGAAATGACTTCTTTAAATGGTTGTGTTAATTGTTTACAGTCCTCTGATCCTCTCTGTAAGTGTCCTCAGTGTAGGCAGAATGAGGATGTGACACCCTGACGTTCTGTGTGACTGTCCTTCCAGGGAGTGAGTGTGGAAAATGCCTACTAAATGACTTTAGAGTCTGGCAGCAGACACTTACCCCAAATAATTCTCTGTTCCAGCTTCCCTAAGAATTTTACCATTGCTTCAGTAACAGTAAAAAGAAGCTTTAAGTTACAGCTCAAATCAAGTAAAATTCTCCATACTGTCTCCTGTTACAAGCTGAGCAATTTTAATATGTCAAGACACAAAGCAAAATATGAATTCTGGGCTTATAATTCTAAATCTGGTAACCAAAAGCCATCCAATGCTGTTTCATATTCATGCATTAATAAGTTTATTGTGTGCAGAGTGCTGCACTTGGAGCAAGCACTTCAACACGAGGGATGTGATTTACTTCCTCATGCCAGTACTATCAGACCAGTTGTTGCCAACTCTCAGGAATTTAATACAAGTTACAAGTCTTGAGATACTTGTTGTTTGTTTTTGTAATTCATAAAGAGACAGATAATTATGAGAGTCTTAGCTTATTGGTTTGTTTTTTTTTTTTCTGGAGCAAGGAGAGGGAAGATGGCAAGTCTAAATCTCAAAAGGGCCAGAGAAGAGTTTAAAAAAACCAAAAAAACAGCCTTAAGTAAAAAGCTCAAGGTCTTCTAAGGCATTTTCATGATATTAGGGGACCTCACTTTTGGATTTTTGGGGTTGGTAAAATGAATTCAGTGGTTTTCAGGATTTCTTGCTGTGATTTAACCATCTCCATTGCTACTTTCCCCCTTGTTCTTTTGGCTGTTACAAATAACAAGTAACCTCCACCTACACACTAAAAACAATAAAAGGCGTATTTCCAGCTTACCCACAAACTTCTGTGGGGTGGAGCTTTTACGCTTTCCCATGTTGCTTGTCAGCTTCTCTATAACAGCAGGTCTCTCAAAAGGCACCACAGAAATATTGTTGTCCATCACAGGCTCTTGTTCCTTACAATCTTCCATAGGAGGTACTACATAAAACCAAAAAATCATATCAGACAGGTCTGGTCTGCACTCCACAGACAACACAAATCATTGGAGCTCTGCTGACTGCACAACACAACATAAAGCAAGGGGCAAGAACACACTGAGCATCAAGACAACAATCACCTGTAAGCAGAGCCACATTTAAAAATCACTTTCCTCAGAACCATCTTATTTAGCAGAACCCCAAACTTATTAAAGGATTTGTTGGACATTCAAGATCCCCAGTGAGGAGGGGACACTTTTGAAAACTCACTCTGTGGATGACATTTTGTGTTATTCTCCCTTCCATATGGTCGCCTGTTGCCAACATAAATGCTTAGTTATCCTTTTTTGTGTATTCCCTTATCATACAGCACACTTACTCCTATTATTAACATTTTGCACTAATCTCAATGACTAAAAATCACACAAGGCATTGATGAGTTGTTTTTTTCCTGGGCCTGGCTGTGTGCTCTCTAAGACAAAGGCTTCTCAAATGAAGGATCAGTTTGCTAAAATGTGTTCCCTCTCTCTACACGTGAGATTGTAAAATCAACTCACGCTGTACCAGAATTACAGAATTAACATCACATGGAAAATTCCTTCAGAATCAGACAATTAAATTACCCAATTTTTTTTTAGTATTTTATCTCTTCAAACACAGACCTAACAACCTGTAAATGGAGGATTTCTGCATATGCCTTACTGCTTTTTTTGGGATCAGCAGGAAGCATTCCTGTGCCAACTACCTCAGGGTAACTACATTGTCTCATACATTGTCTTTGAGACAATAACAAGAAATCAATTACCTCTTTTGTCTTTATTCATTTCACTCTTTGTCATTTGTTAGGTTATGGAATAAGGTGTTAAAAGAAAGTATAGGAATTGCTCAGGCTTCTGTCCAGGGTAGTGAGTGACTTACAGGGGGCTTTATGTCACTTGCTGACAGAGCTATTCACCAAGTACCTACCTACTCTGTTTTTGTTGAGCATCCTCTTGAAAACACCAAGAAGTGTCAATGATACCATACTGGGAATCAGGCCCAGAGAGCCCGAGTCATTTGCAATATATATCAAGTGTGATTGCACGTGTAGCTCTGCTGCTGTGAATTTACTACATGGCCTAATTGTCCTGCATTAATCTTCAGGAGGTAGCAAGAGAAACCTGAGAAGGATGAGCCACTATTCCATGTGCTAATGGGATAGCTGAGCTATAAAAAAATTATTTGAGGTGAAGAATGAATGGCAGAGAAATAGGAACCGGGATGATTTGGCACAGAGTTCCTATGATTTGTAAACTGAGAGCAACCCATTGCATTCTCTGTATTAGACCAATGTTCCAGTGAAGTCCTGAGTATTGCAGAGGTAGTAGGGAAGGACTCACACCCTTGTGTTCTGCCAGTCCTCCTCCAGTCTCTCAGCATAGCAGCCTTTTGTGTCACAGACACCTTCTCCCAGAGACAGTGCCATAAATGAACACCACCAGCCTACTTCCCTCCCATGTAACTGTGCTACCTTCAGGATCCTGACACAGAATAATCACTCCCCTGTTCTTAAACACTCAGCTGTTTGCTGGCACAGAATACACGGAAAATGGGGTGTTAAAAGCCTTGTCTCTGCCATGTTTCTACTAAGGAAGAGCAAATATCAGACAATCACAAAACGGAGTTATCTGCTCAGGTGAACTTCTCAAGTCACACACCTGCTATAAGAAAACATGGCAATTTATTCATTTGATTCCATTTGTGCCTTTGCTGCCACGGAAAGCTGAGTACTTTGAGGCTTAGAGTCTACCATATGCTATAAAATGATTTACTCTGCTGCTTTTTTATTTGTACAGGATGCTCCCCCTGAGAAACACAATGGTTTCTCATTTACAAGGCAGTCCTGCTGGCATCACTGAAAGGCAGGAAAAAACCCCATAAATATGAAATGAACCTAATGTTGCAACAAAATGGGATGCAGTGTTCAAGTGACCTAATTAATGCCCAATGCATACTGGGAGGTTTGGAATACTTTAATAGCTAAGGGTAAAGTTTTAAGGTTAATTAAATACCGTGCTTGGTCAGGAGCTATCTGCACTACTCAAGTATTTACCAAGGAGATTTGGGAAGAAAGGGAAGATTATGTGTACTGATTTTCTCTGGGAACTGCATGTGACTGTCCTTTGGCTCACCCAGCTCAGTGTATGAATGCACGTGCACACACACTCTGTGTGAAACACTGAGTGTCACCCCTGTGATGGGCCAGGTTCACCTGAGAGACACCTCAAGGACTTCCAGCCCTTGGTGTACAGGACACAAGAGGCTGGTGGGGTGGTCCTAGGGAGGGGCAGAGGACAATAAAATCCTCCTAGGAGCACCTGCTCGAGGCATGCTGGCTTTGTAGGAATGCACTTACCCACAAAACCATTGAAAACCTCTGACTGCCATCTGAATAAGCCCCAAATGTAGTGACATTTGTATGGGCTTGTAACAATTAAGTAATAATTAAATAATTCTACTGCTGGGCATATGTGTGTAAGATTTCCTACACAGAATTTGAAACCTTTCTTCCATGAAAAATGAATAGTGCTAAAAAGGACATCTGCTCTTCTCTAAGGCAGGCAAAAATCCTGCTTGGACTCCTTTTAAAAGTAAAATCATCACAAATAAAAACATTTTCTTTTCTACCTTTCATGCTACAGGCAACTTCTTTCCCACCTCAGAACTCAAGTCTATAATCCAGGGCATGGCTCTTTCACAATAGAATCTATGAATCACACCAATACTTGTGTTATGATGGGAAGATGTTACCAAAAAATGTTTTGTTATACAGATTTCCTGGGAGAAGGGAGTGATGGAAATTGTCTCATTTCTGAAACCATTTAAATGGCAGATGAAACTGGACCAAATAGGTGAGATGTTATGTTTTAGAAACCCAAAGCTAAAGAGCACACTGTCAATTCTAGAGACATTAATTTCCATTTCAATTTTAAAAAGTATATAAATCAAGCA
>VYZS01014322.1:30008-100413 GCA_013400695.1 Neodrepanis coruscans | reverse complement strand
ACACCTTGGTAGTGGGAGCAATCAGAGAACAGCTAACAGGACATAACTAGCCTAGCAACTCATTTTACACTGAGAGCTCAGGAAGACTTTTTTTATTCTAAAAATAAAGCTTGTAGCCCATGAAAATCCCACACTTGAGTATGTTTCTTTTCAGGGATGTTCTTAATCAGCTATCACAGGGTGTGCTCCTGGGCTGCCCATGAAAACATTCACCATCCCTAACACTGTAAATATTCTCAATTCCAGTTAACATGAAATGTTTCTGAGTCCAAACCGTCAATTCAAAAATCTGGACAGTCTTTCTTTTCTTGAGGACACTAGTCTTTCAATCATACTGCTCAGTGATTATCTTTGTTTTTTCCTTCTTTAATTTGTAAAAAAACCCCCATATGAACTGTTAAAGAAGTTTATGCTGTTCCAGTGAGGAAATAATAGGGGAAAAAAAGAAGTAAAAAAATTACCCAGTGTGTGTGTTCTGCTGATAAATACTTTTGTGTGCAGACACCAGACACTGGGCTGAGTCTCAGCTGGTATAAATTAGTATTACTCCATCAACCTCAATTTCCTTTCCTAAGCTCACAATATTGCTATTTAAAAGAAGTGTGTGTGTGCAGAGAAATGACAGGAAATATTCCCATGGACCCTGGTGTGAAGTCTCCTGTGGGACCAGCATTTTAACGATGTTTTAAGCAACTATGTAAGAGGCAAAGACACAAGGCCATTGTGTGTTTTATGTGGAGCTGGCCTTTGAGCCTCACACAGCCCAGGGCTAGGCTTCTTTCTCCCTCTCCTGAAAAAAGTATCCTTCTCCATGCCACTGGAANTTTTTTTTTTTTTTAGTAAAAAAACAGAATAAGAAAGGGGAAAACCAAACCAATCACACACAACCCCCAGTTCTCACCAATCAGCTGCTCTGTGGTGGAAGCTGATGTGTACACATTTATTCAGCAGTAAATATAATTCCTTTTTTGTTGTNCTGCTGATAAATACTTTTGTGTGCAGACACCAGACACTGGGCTGAGTCTCAGCTGGTATAAATTAGTATTACTCCATCAACCTCAATTTCCTTTCCTAAGCTCACAATATTGCTATTTAAAAGAAGTGTGTGTGTGCAGAGAAATGACAGGAAATATTCCCATGGACCCTGGTGTGAAGTCTCCTGTGGGACCAGCATTTTAACGATGTTTTAAGCAACTATGTAAGAGGCAAAGACACAAGGCCATTGTGTGTTTTATGTGGAGCTGGCCTTTGAGCCTCACACAGCCCAGGGCTAGGCTTCTTTCTCCCTCTCCTGAAAAAAGTATCCTTCTCCATGCCACTGGAAGAATTTCCTTGGACTTTTTGCGTTCTGGAGGTGCAGAGGAATGTGTAACCATGTGTAAATTTCTCCCCGTTCACTCCTGCGAAGGCCACGCTCTTGGCATTCACAGACTGTTCCTTTTGTCACCCCCAACACACCACTAGCCAGGAGACCACAGACTAATTTCTCCCCTCCAGGGCCTTCATTGCTTAGCTGAAAATTGCCAACAACCAAGTCATGGGAGCTCTCTTGCAGCATCTATCCTGCTGAGCAGGGAACAGGACCACAAGGAGGGGCAGCCACCAAGTGACTTGCACCCTGCAACAGGATGGAGCGAGACCCAGAAACTTGTACATTCCTACTACACACCAAAAACAGCCCTCCTTCCCCTCCTCTCCCTTCCCCTTGTGGCTTTAATCAGGTGATTCAGCCATTTGCAAGACAAAGATAATTGAAATGAAAGGCCTCATCAGGCCATGGCGAAAGCACCCAAGGAGATGTCTGTAGCATGCCTATGAACTGATCAGCTTGAGCACAATGCTTGAGAAAAATCCAAACCAAGTATTTGGAAAGAGATTCAGGAAAACTCAACCCCAATGGGATGCAAAATAAACCAATTATCAAGATCTCCAAAGCATACTCTCAGTCATCCTCAGGAATATCATTTCCATGTGTGACATAGGAGAGAAGGAAATTAATAGTTTTTTCAGAGTTGTTCTAACTTTAAGCTGAGTAATCATTTTATACCCTTTCCCGGTGTCTTTACAGTCCCAGGAGAAAGGACTTTGCTGCAGAGCTCTACAGGTTGGTGCTCATGACCCCCATGCTGAGCTCCATGGTTGGGAATGATGCTGGGATGTGAGGTGAGATTTATTACTGGTCCCAGCTGAATCTGAAGCTCCCTGTTGCTGTCTGTCCTCACTGTGCCCTCACTAACAGCTAAATGAAGACAGTGGATCAACCATCCCCTTAAACATTCACCAGGGGAGGCACAGACATATTTGCCCGGAGGAGAAAGAGGCACTAGTTGAATTCAAAGTGCTGTTTTAAGCTAATTCTGTTGAGAAAAGTGAAGTGGTTGTGTGAACATTTCTATTTTAAGCCCAAGCAAAGTCAGTCAGGCTGTAAATAAAAGGGTTTGCACACACATGGGGTTTGCACTGGTTTAACTTCAGTTAGTAGAAAAATCAATGCAAGGTCAACCACTGCAGCTTCTTTGGGTAGACAAGGTTAAGGACTTACCCTCCTTGTCAGGGCATTAGGCAGCTTAGAAAAAGCTTTGGATTTCCTCAGAAATCTATCAACAAGAGTAAACATAATTTTAATAAATAACTGAATCATAAACCCAGACACCGAGTGGACTTTAGGAAGCTCCTCCACAACGTGGTCTCAAACATCCTGGCTGTCATAGCTGACTGTTATTCCCTAAGGAAAGGCTGACTGAAATCATCACCTCCCTGGTTAACAAGGCAGGCATGGCCTTGTAGCATGAAGAGTGTGTATTTTGTTGGGAACCAGCTCAGTGGTTCAGCTCCTGCTAAATGCTCCATCTAAGAGACCAAGCCCACAACAGGTAGTCTTTTCACTGGCCAGCATAAAGCCACCTCAGGCAGATAATCACTGACTCCAATGTCTTTAAATCAACCCATGACATTTTAAATGCTGATTTTAGCCTACATTTAGTCTACAGGATGTCTACAAAGAGAGCAATTACTTAATAGAGCTGTATGTACATTCTGGCAATGAGTACTAAATATATTTAAAATACCTTTATAGGAATATATTGCTCATGGAAAAGTACTATTTAAAAAATTTTGGAGACTTTTTCAACAAAATATAGCCTATACTAGCAATGTTGAATAGATTTTATTTCAGCTAACATTTTCAGGTTTTTGGAAATGATCTTTCAGAACTTTTAGAGAATTAATTTCCAAATGAAGCCATATGACTCCACTCAACAATTAAAAGCAAAATGGAAAAGAAGTGGAAGTACTCTTGTGCCTTTTCATTTACCCATGGTCTAACTGGTTTTGGTGGTTTTAGGTATATGGTAATTTTTGATCAAAATGGAAAACATAACATTTTTATATTTTCTGAATAGTAAGATATTTTAAACACTTCAAACACCAAATTTCTAAACACAGCTTTTAAAAGTTAAAAGACTCTCAGTTTTAGAAGAGTTTCTGAAACACTGATTTTGAATGAAATTGTAACCATTTTTTGGATAGCTACTACTTAGCATTTAGTGCTACAGATTAAGCCTTCAACCCTGCAATCTGAGGCATTATGTTCATTATCCATACTAATAGCTCCAGAAACTTCTGAAAACAAATTCACAGAGTTTGACATTTCTTGCTTTCAACAATCTTTTTGGCAATCTTCAGTCCTTATGTATATTAACACATGCAGTGTTAGTTAACATATTAATACTAGCACATGTAAATGCATACAAACATTTTTTTGTTATAATTACTTTCAAAAACACTATTGAATTCCATTCTGTTCCAGAGATTTTTATATATCTATGCCTCCCTTTTTTTTTTTTTGAGGGATAATATTACAGAGAGTAGAAATAATGAATACCTTCACCATCCTTATAATAATCACTCACTCGCTATCAAAAAGGAATGGGAAGGGAATCAAACATTTTCTAGATGGCTTCAGCCCCCAACACAAGAAGGATGTGGCCCTGTTGGACTGAATGCAGAGGAAGCCTCGAAGATGCACTGAGCAACCTCTGATACAGAGACAGGCTGAGAGGGCTGGGATTGCTCAGCCTGGAGAAGAAAAGGCTCCAGGGAGGCTTCCAGTACCTAAAGCGGCTCCAAGAAAGCTGCAGAGGGACTTTGCACAACAGCATGGAGAGGCAAGACAAGAGCAAACAGCTTCACACTGACAGAGAGCAGGGTTAGATGGGATGTTGGGAAGAAATTCTTCCCTGTGATGATGGTGAGACCCTGGCACAGGCTGCTCAGAGAAGCTGTGGCTGCCCCATCCCTGAAGTGTTCAAGGCCAGGTTGGACAGGGCTTGGAGCAACCTGGTCTAGCTGAACATGTCCCTGTTCATGGCAGGGGCTTGGAGCTAGATGAACTTTAAGGCTTCTTCCATCCCAAACTATTCTAAGATTCTAAAATACGAATTTTAGGGTAATTTTGCACAGGTGACATGTCTTTATTTTTATGTCTGCATATTTACACATACTAAAAAGCAAAATACTGACTTAAAATCAGCAAAACCAGTGCTGTTAAACTGGACAGAGTGAGGATTTCAGCCACATCTTTTCTTCTCCTACCTATCTGACTACAAGCAGTCTCTAAGATGGAAGTGATGCAAAGACGAAAGGAAGGAAGAAAAACAGATGGAAAAAAAAACCTGCAAGACTCCAAGTCCAAGAGCCCTCAGAAGGCGGTTTGCACCCACCATGGTGACTCATGACCTGCCCAGCAGCCTCCATACTGACATTCTGCAGATAGTTGTGGCAGCGCTCCTTGTGCTCCTCCAGCGAACTGCGCTGCTTGTAGCTCCGGCCGCAGTAGTTGCACTTGTGAGGCTTCCCCACTGCGGAAAGAATGAGAGCATCGGGTCAAATCCACTGCCACCCGCCTCTGCAATCAGAAAAACTCACACCTTTGCCACAAACAACTCTTGTGATGGAAAGACACCTAAAGAAAGGTTACTCGAGTCCCAGGCCTTTCTCCCAGCCCTGTTTTCCTGCTGTACACACCCCCTCCCACCCGCCAGGGACTTTGCCCCATCCGTTTTTCACACTGAGGTGCTGTATCAGCAGAAGGAAAAGGAGTCGGACTTGGTAGCAAAGCAAAGCAAATAAACAGATGCTGAGAAGGGAAAAAAAATACCAGCCAGCTGAATCACACCCCAGCACTGCTCACATGTCACCAAACCTCGTGGGAAAGAAACTTCTGAGACATTTTGCCCATGGCGCGAACAGTTGCCTTCACAAAAACGAGCTGCCCCAGTGGCCTAATTCTTCTCCCAACCATGGGGAAACCCATTACATGGCCCAGAGGAGTCCTTTCACAGAGAAAACTTTGCCAAAATTACTAACGGAAGGTTGGAAAATAAACAGAAAGTAACTTTGGTAACAGCACTGTGAGATGTCACAACTGAGCAACTACCAGTAATTCAGAGACTGGATAATATTAAAATGTATAGAACATGAATATATTTATATATAAAAATATAAAGGCCATGTACAATGAAAATCAAGCCAGATGAACTCGAGTTCTAACTCTAATTTTTAATATTTCTTTTTGTTTCGCTCAGCAGCATTATGCACAAATGGCAAATGCTTCTTAATACATGCAAAACCTGGCACCAAATTCTCATAAATTATATCCTTTTCATAGCATGTCATTAAGAAACCACAAGAATGGCCTAGCCCAAGGCCAGAAAGCTAGCCAGAAGGTATTTTGCCAAGCGGTGCTAATAAAGGCTTTTAATATAATTTAAACTTGTAGAACACGAACATTTATCCTCTAATAACTAAAGAGCTATTAAGTCAGTGCTGCAGCTCTAGTAAAACACCACTGGCTGTGAATTTCAGAGCTGGCTGAGGGATGGGGAAGGTCAAACTTCTCCCACAGTTTTCAAAATCTTAGGTAAGAATTTTAGTTTCTGGCCAAACAAATTGAGAACATCCTCTGTTGGATAATATACATGTTTCTATTGGGTTTGTCCCAATACTGAAAGCTTTTCACAGTCATTTACTTAATGAAATCTGAGCTGTACTAATTGTAGCCAAACTGCACCGTCACCACTGGGATGGGAAAATGCAGGGGAAGCTGTGTGGAGAACAGCTGCAGCCAAGAAGAAGCTGAGCACAGAGCTCCTGGTGCTGGAGCCCCAAACATGGAAAACCCGGACTCAGGGCAATCCTCTGGGCCCTTGGCAGGACCAGCACATGCCACATCACCCTGTGAAGAAGCCTGAGCCTACAGCACCAGAGCTGGCCCAACAGTTTCAAATGGCTTTATCTCAGAAAAAAAAAGGGATTTGTCGAAATGAACGTGCTTGCAGAAAGCTTTAGTTTTTCCCAAGAATTTTGTGTGCAGTTTGGTGACACAGCCAAGTTTTCCATCAGGGGGAAAAAAAGCTGCTTTTAATAAATATCCAAATTGTGTATTTCTTTATTTAGAGATAAGGCTTATCCTCAGAAAAGTTTGCCTTAGATGAAAGAGTTGTTGTGGCCTTTATTTTATTTTGCTCACTTGCTTATACTGTTGCCATAACTGATGCTGGTAATGGAAATCTCAGTGGAGGCCCAGTGTGAGGCTCATTATCATTCCCAGAATAATTGCCCTTGATGTGAATGATCTGGATCAAGCCTCAGCTCTTAAGCATAAACCAGCCAGCTCATTCTGGAGGCACCTTTAAGAAAACACACTGGAGGCTCCTTAGGATGGAAAGACTTTTATAATCACTATAACAATGCTTCATCATGCATCTGGCAACAATGTCTGTCAGTCTGATGCCTTCATTAGAAGCTAATGCAGTGTCTAATCAAAAAAAATTCAGTGCAATGGAAGGGATTATGTTAACTGAATTGAACCAGTTTGGCTACACCAGGGTTATCAAGCAATTCAGATAAACTGTAAGACACAAGGGAAAGGGGTGATTGCTTGCAGCTATTCAAGGCAGACTTGATTTAATTAAATTATTATCATTTAACACAGAGAAAAATAATCTGCTAGAAGCTCACATTACAAAAAAATAATTGATTCAACAATCAAAAAAGGGGTTTTATTAGACCTCTTCAAATAGCTGCTCTCTGCATTGCAACCATTTTAGTAACTATTCACATACAACATGGCAGAGCTTCTGCAATGATATCTAGGATGGCCATCTATCTAAATTCTATCAAATTTCAAGGTTAATAGAGATGATAAAAGCTAATGATAAAGGCACGACTTTTACAGGCAATATGGGATTTGAGGAACATAATTCCCCAAGGAAAGAAACAGTCCCAGCACACACGCTCCGTCCTCTGGGGAGAAGATAAGAGAATAAACAACATGTGGCAAATGTTATTCATGTTGCCTAATACACAACTATGAAGAATGAAGTTTGTGAGCACCAGTTGAGTCGGATCGACTACACCTCCCTTGGGTTAATTTCCGAACCCGGTTCCCCCCAGCTCTAGGTAGAGATGCAATCACACCACAGCCCCACACGCGTCAAATCCGATTTACACTATAAAATTACAAAGTGACTGTGACTCGGGTTGCCGAGCAATTGATCAGGTCAGACAACAGTGGAATCAGTTCTGATAGCAGGAGTTTGTGTCACCAGCAATTCTCACAGCCTGTTTGGTAAGAGGTGCAGCAAGATGAGGCAGCAACTACAGTCTAGATTTTAGAAATCATGTCATTGTGACAAATGTCAAGCCACTGAAATAGCTGCAAATATCCCTTTGTATTCTCAAAGTAGTTAATGACAAAATATATATTGTGGAAATTAATGTTGCCAGTGGGTGTACATTCTTATGTATTTCATATCACCCGATAGAAAGCTGTAAAAGTGTATTAGAGATTTAAAGGTAGGTGATGATCTCAATGGCGTACTTTGTTCCACATAAAAACCAACATGAAAACATGTGACTGCCAAAGGAGATTTCAGCCTTTATCAAATACTTCAGGGCAGATAAATATCATTATTCAAAATCTGCCCCCAAAACATGTGGTTTGCTGGGCACAAGCAGTCCTTGTCTATTGGCTGCTGACTTGAAGGAAAAGAATCCAACAGCACGACACCTACCAAACCTCTCTCCAAGCCCCCACTAAAGGCAAGTCTTTCCACCTTGGAGCCATTTCCACTGTGAAACCACTCAAAGTTTGCTTAGCTTGGTTGGTAGGAAGCTGCTTTCTCAGAGATCCTCGCTGAAGACCGTGGTACCCAGACACTGCAGTCAGCACTGTAGACAAGCACTGCTGCCAAAGGTAGCGGCACCCAAGCAAAGTCAGTTGGGAAATCCCTGGCTCAGGGTAATTATTCTGTTGTCACCTTTTCGAGGTCAACAATCAGATTAAAAATTACCATAACTTATTCTCTTAGAGATGACACGTCACACTCAACGCAAACAAGCCCCAAATCTTTGAGAAATCTTTGGTCTGTTGTTGAACTGGGAAAGACCAGGGCACTGGGCAAAACCCAGCGGCCACGCCTATGGAACAGCTAACTTGAAGAACATTAAAAAATCACTTTATATTTCTTACTGAAATGTCAGAATTTCCGCCCATTTAAGCTCAGATTGGTACAGATGACAACATGGCACAGAAAACCCACGGTGGAATCTCAGCCTCAAATGGAAAATATTATGACAGTCACAGTGAAAAAGATATTTAAATTTGAAGTACAATTTTTACCCTGAAACAGGTGAACCGCTCGTTGAAATTGACAGCGAAATGAAGTTTTGCTTGTGAAAATAAAATGCTCATGTGGACGGAGGAGGGGGAAGAGGAGGAAGACATAAAAGCAAGGTGTTTCTGAGTTAGGAATACTTTGAGTCCTGTGGGTGAACTTTGATAGCTGAGAAGTCTGCGTGCCACGACAATGAGATGGTGTAACTCTAAGGTCAATATTCAAGAGAGAAAGCAGACTTGGGCCTAGGGAAACTTCTTTCAAGTCATAAAAAAAGGTCAGCAAAAGAGAAAAAGCCCGTAAGGCATTCAAACAGCATTTTGCTCTCAAAAGAAAGGGGAGTTCATAGCAGAATATAAAGTAAGTCAAAGGGAGAAAACAAGGCATTCCAGGTAACACCTTGCCATAAGCATATCAAGTGAGAAAGGCTTATGGAACAGGTTAAGAGCTACAATACATTTTGCTGAGGTAAAATCCTGCCTCCCTGAAGACAAATGACAACACATGCCCTGGTTTCAGCAGTCAGGACTGCTCCCACATTTCCCAAGTTTGGGTGGCACATTCTCCTGAAGGAGTGAGGAGCAGAACCCCTTCCCATCCCACCTGCCTGTGTCCCAAGCCCCGGTGACAGCTCAGCCACTAACGCCACCTGCTCACACAGGAACAGGCACCACTGTGGCCATGTGACATAGGCCAGCCCAAGAGCTAGGTCACTGAGCTCTGGAAAAGTAATTTCCATTACTTTTGGACTACTGCCCCACCCGGGCCATGGAAGTGAAGCCAGGCAGGATTTCTGCACTACATGGCCATCTGACGTAGCTACTCTCAGTCTGAGAGAGACCCTCCAACAGCAGTGCACCAAATGAGACCTATTTCTGTGAAACCTGGGCTCCTTCTCGGCCCCTTGCACCCTGGAACTCAAGCAAACATCAGTACCTGCCAACTGAAGCTCTCTGAAGTAGCACTGAAGTTAAAATGTTCTTTCAGGCTGATACTTAACACCTATCAGTGAGGGTGGAGAATCCACTGTCACTATCACAACCCATACTAATTCACTAGTTTTTTTCTTCCCTAAAACTGGAAGGTCCCTGGGTGAAGGGAGCTGTTCTGCAGTTGCTCAGTGCCTGCCACAAAGCAGCCCCTTGCCCTGAATGGGAATTATCAGAGTACAATCAGCTTTAACCCAGAGATAGGAGGTATGATTAAGGTGCTGGGTTGGGACTAGGGAGCGTAGGGTTCAACTCTTGGTTACACTACAAATTTGTGACTGCAGGCAAGTTACTCTGATTTCCTGGGCTTCAATTATTCATACATATGATTCAGGTAATAATTCCCTTTTCCACAGCATGTAAATGAACTCATACACTCTGCCAGATGCATAGAGGCTAATTTGGTGGAGCATACACAAGTAGGGAGATACAGAAACATAGGGCCTGTATCTCCACTGAGAAATTAAAGACTTAACAATACAGTGGGATTTTATTAAATAAGGGAGTGAACATTAAAGAGGAGGAGATATTTATAATGTCACAGAGCAGAGGTTCAAGCAGGAATAGTAAGAAAATCAAATCAGAAAATAACCACATGTGGCATGTGCAGTATGGTGTCCTTTCAGATCGGGAAACAGTCTGCCCAGGGAGATGTCAAACACTCTGACCTTGGTGACATTTCTCACTACACAGGACAATACATGAGAGCGTGCAATGGTCACAGAAAGGTGAGTACAACAGTTGCTGCAGTCCTTCCTACCTTCACTTATTTCCCTGCACCGAGGAAACAGTTGTGAGAGCCAGGGAGAGCCAAGGCAGAAGCCGAGGTTTCAGCAGGAGGGCTGAGGCTGTGGAGATGCAACACACAGTCCCTGTGCTTTGCTACTGTAATTAAACGGTGCACTTCAGCTTTCCCAGAGCTGCCTAGCTCAAAGCCTCACACAGAAAAATATTTACATGAATAACAGACCCCCTGAACGAAGTAACCACAGAAAAAATTAAAGCAACACCTAAGCCCATGCTGGCTCTGAGCAGCACGTAGCTTTGCAAAGGGAACTGCCTCCCCCTCCGATGCTGTATGGTGCTGCTGTGCTTAATGACTGTAAATGTGTTAATTGAAATTCATGGGGGCTCTTTGATGCATTGCTTTTATTTTTTTTGCCTGCTAGATTACACACACAATATAATCCATATACACTGGAGTTCAGAAATAACACCAAGTCCCACAGCCAGCCCAACTGTGTCCAAGACAACACGCATGCAGAGGTCACAACATGGAACCAGCTAAAAGAATCTCCAGGCTGCCAGGGCACATAAACACATGGGCTGGACACACACACAGTGTCAAGTGTGTCCACTTCTGAGTGCCCAACCTGTGGCATCTTAAAGCAGTCTGACTTTCAGAAAGAACAAAATCTCTAGTCACATTATGAAAACTTCACCTTAATCTTTAAATGCTGCAGTCCAAGTGGAGGCAGCAACACCTGGGGTTTGTCTCAAGGGATGCAGATACATTTCTGGATCTCATGGAGTTCTCATGTCTCAAGTCCACAAACACTTTTAGATTAACATATTTTGGGCCAGGTATTAGGGTTCAGGAGGCCATGGGCCTAAAGGACAGGGTCACCAAATCATGTGGTAGAGGAGACCATACAACTAGATCTGTGCTCGAAGAAGTTTCTGGACATTTAGAAGGTTCGAAACCCAAAATGCACCATTACAACAGGAGAAGCTACATACAGGTCTTTAGGCAACTGGTACTTTCTTGACTTGGAGCTGGAAATAGAGCACTTGCCTGACTTCATGGCCTCGTGGCCCACTGCCCCTTAATATATGTGATATATATGATAACTGATAATATGTGTCTGTCCAACAGCCACAACATTTCATGAGCTTCCCAGCAAATGAAAAATAGCTTGTCCTGACTTTTTGCACAGCAGCAGTGAATGATAAGTTATTTCTGTCGACAGCTACCATGTGCTGTTACAGCAGCCCTGTGCAGGTAGCAGGGAAATGCCACGAGATACTCGTGGTACATCACCACACAGCAAAACAGTGGCAAAACCTCGCACCTCCAACCCTTTGTTTTCTAGACACACCTACTTCTCCTATAAATACCTCCAGGGCACAAAACAGCAGCTTGACATCTCCATTTGCCTGCCAGTTGTTTACAGCACTGTAAAATAAGCAGCAAGCAGTGAAATACTGCACCAGTGTTCAGTTCTCCCCTGATCTTCTGTGGCAAGTGGTGCTAAACACCTGATTATATATAAATTCTCAGGACTTCACCCATGCTACAGCTTGGCTAAAACAGACCCACAAAACGTGGAGAACAAGTAAATACACTAGTCAGGAGAGACTTTTCCTATCTACACCTTGTCTGTGCCTAAGCACACAGCCAGAATCTAGCATAAATCAGTGCTCATGTACAGCATCTAAGGGGTTGGGTCCCTATTTGTACATTCAGGATGTTCTGCCTGCAGCCTGTTATAACTTTAATAGTTTACTATAATTTATCTTGCAGCTACTGGTGGCTCTGTTACATAATCTGATTCAACAGGTTGTATTTTATTTATTAATCAATCTGCAGAATTTTACAGATAAAACAATATTTCAATCTGCAATGAGGGTTATAAATAAGCAGGTGGCATTTTTGTGCTACAAGTTTAACAAACAAACAAACAAACTCCTGTTTCACTGGCACAACCACAGAATTACCAAAACCTTCCAAACTGTCCAGATACATTCAAGGCCCCTGCCACAGTCTTGCAGCACCCATGAAATAATTTATAACAGAAAAGCAACAATCTTACACGTCATTTTCTTCCTTTGCAGCACAGAAGACAAGCAGTTCACATTGCAGATTTGAATGTTCTGTCTGTGTATGTTTGACAAATGAAGGAAAAAAAACACCTCTGTGCAACCATCCAAATAAATTACATACCAAATCAAGGAAAACACAGATAGGGACATTAATGTTGCATTTAGTTCTGAAAAAGATGAAATTCACGGTTACTTGCTCCAATTCTACATCTCAAGAAACATATATTGCCTCACACAGAAGCTTTCCTTATATATTTCTCTTGGCTTACCTGTGTTTCCTTCAAAACAGTATGTTTGAAGCCAAAAGGCACCTGACAGTCATTTTCTAGTTATGTTGCAAGGCCACTGAACTGGGTGCACTGTCCAAGTCCCATGCCAACATATCCCAGACTGCCAGGTTCCCCAGCACTGGTGGGGTTCCCAGGAATTCTACATCAACCCTAAAATGGTTAAACACTATTAAAAAAAGACTCTATTTAAATTGCACTCTGGTGCTGAAATAAACTAACACAAACCCAGGAAGTCCACAAAATAACTGGTGTTTTATCACCTGCCTGGCTTCAAAATCACTTTAAAGCAGCCAGGTTTACCATCACTTACTTTTAAAGGGGGAGAGGCCCTCCAAGGAATACGAGAAGTGACTTGGGAAAGAAGCCTCCACCCTGCAATGTCTCCCTGCTATCTGGATGTGGGTGGGAACCAGTTGAAGACAGAGGTTAAACCTTAACTCTATGTACCAGCTCTGTACTTTCCACTCCACTTCAGAACTTTAACATTATATAAAGCTGACTTGATAAACAGAGTGGCAATTGGTTCAGACAACAAACCCTCCCAAATGTTGGCTTCTCATCATTTTAACCCTGCTCCAGCAACAGAGCAAGCAGGAAAAATGAAAACGAGTTTAGGTTGGTCTGTTGTTCTCCTCTGCCCTGTCCTGTCCACTCCCTGTCAGTGCCACAGCTCAGCAGGAATGTAAGGAAGTGACTGGAGATCCGCAAGTCATCGCAAGCTGAGCTTCAAGTGCAGGTGTGGAGGAACAGCTCACAGGGGCAGCACAGGGTGTGGGCACCTCTGTGCAGATCAGGAATGCTGCTGGACAAACACTCCCTTCACAAGTGCCTTTGTTTGTTTGGGGGTTTTGTTTCCTCCTTGGGTAAAACAAGCGTAGATGTTGGGCCAGATGTGCTGGTACTGTCGATAGAAACAATGCCCTGAAGCCAACTCACATCAACTGTGTGCAGTTTGTATTAATTCCAAGTGCAGTCCCTTTGCATATCCTGCAGAAACCCTTGAGCATTACAGAGCCAACAGGATCCATGCATTATTTGGAGCAGGCAGTGCCAAACACGGAGCTACCAGGAATTTTATACTACATAAACAATGGTGAACAGAGAAAATACACAATATTTAACTTTCAGCATAGCACTGGACAGTTTTCTTCTGCATAAAACCACTGAGTAAACCCTCCCTTAACTTTAGTTAATTTCTTAACCCATGGCAATGAGTTCCATTATTCCACCTATATGCTCTTGCACAAGAAAAAAGCACTTATTTTAGCACCTGCCACCTTTCAGGTTCATGTCTCATATTAGCAGATAGGAAGAGCACGCTCCCTTCCCTGTAAGTTTTCCCTTTTCTTGTCACTGTCAGACACAAAGTTTTGGAAACAGACTATTAACAGCAAGCTGTCAGGAAGATAACAGCAACTTGGGAGGACTAATATTGACAGCTCCTCTTCTTTTCCCTACCACTGAAGTTGGGAGTTTTCACTTATTTTGATCGAGGCCAGTAGTGAAGGGAATCTTGCTTCCCAAAGCAGGTCAGGCTGTGAAGCTAATGGGCTCCTTTGGGACATGAAATTTTTTATTCACACTTTCCTAACCACCTAAGAATCCGTGTGGCCCATGCCTTCATGTTACCCTCATCAAGATCTGCTACTCAAGCGTGTGGTTTTGTCATGTCTTGCCCCAGTGTCAAATGAGGTCAATCAGAAAGAGAGCTGCCTGCCTCCTTTCACCTCTTCAGGCTTCCCATCTCTTCCTGTTGCTCTTTCCCTCATAACACACGTATTTACCACCAACCATGCAGAGGAACTCAAAATAAGAGTGGGACTTTCCTCAAGCAGATGGTGCTGAGCCACTGCATAGTTTGGGAAACTTCATATGCTAAAGGCTTCTCCAGAAGGAGGCCTTTTGGGCCAGCTCACCATTCCCAAATGCTCTTCCCAACACCCTGAGTATTTACTCCAGTTTCATCAAGGCAGATAAACCTGCTGCCACCAGGCTTGGCCAGACATCTCATTTCCCCACCACACTCATCACCTACACTGTACAGTCTTCACTGTTCCACGTTCAAAATTAACCATGGTATTTGGCAGGAGAAAGTCAGGACCATGCCGTATGAAAACAATTCCTAGCAATGCAAAAATTAACAGTAAAGGTACCTTTTAAAAGATGATGGGACCCTTTAACTCTGAGAGAGGAACCTGGGATACTGGACAGCTTCTGTTCTAGCACAATCCTCTACGTCAAGTGTCTATGTCTTGATATTAAAGCTACATTAATCTTTTCTAGTTAATAAAATTCAGCAGTTCCTGTTAGTCTCAATACCTTTCCTAGCTGCAGGTTTTTTTTGTAATACAAAAAATAAATAACAACAGTTCCAGAGCACTTCTTAATACCCAGGATTTTTTAGGTTTGCTCAGTATGGAGAATGAGCAGGAAAGAAGGGAAGGATGAAGGGAAGATTTGGGGTTTTAGGATGTTTCCTTTTTGGTGCAATTAGTTTTGCACTACAAGCCCTGGATAGATTCAGAAACTGTAATTGTGAGTGAAAGGGAAGGAGAGCAACGAAAGGAAATTAAATATGGGTGTGAAATTAAACCAAAAGGAAGAAAAAGAAAAGAGGGGAAGAAAAAGCAACTGCTTGGGCTGAAAGTAAGTACAGAAAAGCTGGAGAACAGAAAACAGCTCTCTAACCCTCCAGAAGTACTTTTTAAAGGTTTCCTGTAAAAGCAGGGAATTTAGGAAACTCTGAACATGCTTAACTGCATTCCTTGATGGGGAAAAAAAAAGCAAAACTCATACTGGAGGCTCCAGTAGGCTGTTTAAAAAAGGTGATTTCACTAAGAAGTCTGAATCTAGAGTGAAAGGGTGTAAATTTTCTCATTTCTCCATACCTTGGAGAAAAAAAACCCTACTTTTTCTCATCTTCTTGCATCTATTTTATTTTCTTAGTGTGGAGAGTCTTGTAACTGAGTCAGCAAATGGGGATTTAGGACATCTGGGTTCATTCCCATCTGTGACACTGATGTCTTGAAGGCCTTGGTCAACTCCCTTTTTGTCAGAAGTCTGGGGTTATCCCCTGCAGAAGGTGGCTGGGCAGTAACCCTTCCTCTCTTCTAGTCTTGGACTTGAACTCCTAAGAAGTGACTGTGTCTCCCCATGAGTTCTCTCCTACCTGAGACAAAACGGCCCTTTCCCTGCTCATCTCCAGCGGTGGGATCCCATCCCAGGGACTGTACACCAGCACTTCATGCTGTTCAAGGCAGAAATCTCATGCTTCTCAACCAAAATTGTATTTGCAGTCTCCTGAAGCTGGCTCATCATTAGCCCCTGGGACAAACTCACCGCTTGTAGAAGACCAATGATATGAACATAATGGATACATTTTTCACAATTTAGCTAACGTGGACATTTTACTGGTGCATGTGCAAGTCCAACAAAGCACTTTGCCTTATGGCTTTGAAGCTGAGCAGCTTCATTCCAACACAAGATGCCAAAAATCAAGCCTTTGATGCTGCTTGATAGAAATGCAGCTATGGATATTGAGGCACCCCTGATCCTACACTGTTACCAACACCACAAGTCAGACACAAGTCAGCTGACCAAGAGGAAAAGTTGGCTGGCATGTTTGCTCACTCACTCCCTTCCCACTCATGAAATAAATATTGTAAGGTAAATAAAAAGGCTAATCTATCACCTTGGGTTCTCATTTTTAAGCATCTATGATATGGGGGATCCAGACTCACAAAATTTTAATTCCTGGGGTCAGAAACTCATCAACAGTGTAAACCCTGAGGAACTGTACCAATAGCCATGGAACTAGATTAGTAAAAATACAATTGCTATCAAAACCTTAGACAAAAAAAACCCTCTTTCGTGAACCACCTATTATCCTACTGGAAACTTTCCATTCTTCTATTGTGATAAAATTCAGTGGAGTTAAGATGGTTTTTCTCCCTAAATGCTCTCTAACTTACGCCTTAAATCATTTCCCTGTTCCATCCTGGCATTTTAGAGGAAGAACACTAATATTATATATGAATCACAGAGTAAAGTGTCTCCTGTAAAAGATATCATTCTATTAGGAACACAAAGTGGCATGTTCACTATGCATTTAATTTTCATTTACAGCACAGGCTCCATACCCAGTACACTGACTGTAGCAGTTTTTGTTTTCATAACCTATTCCTGACATCTAACAAGAACTGGGAGTGCTGCTCCAGGATTTGGCAAGAAGGAACAGGTTGTGGATGAGCAGGTTTCTCTGACTCACCTACACGGATCAACAAGGAAAAATAAAAGGGAGAGGGTGGAGATTGCAAAGGGGAAAAAAAGAGAGCAAGGGAGAGGAGTGACGTGTTCTGTTGGATGTGGTGTGTAATGGAGCTGGCAGGCTGCCTGCCCATGGTGCCACAGAGTTCCAGACATGCCAGTCCAGCTGACTCAGCTCTTTGGAAGAAGGAAAGGGAAGGGAAAAATTTCTCAAGCGCTTCTGATACCCGGGGGACGGGGATTGCTGGGCTCTCCTCGAAGATCTTTGAACCAGTCTTTCACACCAGGGACTTGAGCAGTGTCTCCAGAGAGGTATTACAGGAAGATGCTCACACAATAACCCTGCACAGAACTGCTTGTGCTTGTAACAAATCCTGCCTCTGGTTGTTGGAAAATTCATCAGCTTTATCCCACAACCCAGAAATGTCAGGCCTTTCCTAGCCAAGGCTAACTGCACTCAGACAAGACACTGTCTCCAAGGAGACGAGCAAAATGCAGTCACATGAAGGGTATCCAAGTGAGAGAGAGTCTGTGGCCTATGTCACTTTTCTATATAAAAATTTCATCATCAGATTTTCAGCCGTGTATTTTTTGCATGTGGTTTATTTTTTCAGCAAGACCTTGAGGCCCTTAATCATCCACACTCTGCCTACCTGGGATGCCAGCTCTATATCCCATGATACAGCACTGTTCCATAGGGAGCTCTTGGACAGCCCCAGCCCTGTCCAGCTGGGGAGAGACCCTGTGCTGTCACCACAGGATGGTTTGCATTGCAAGGGACCTTAAAGATCACCTCATTCCAACTTCCTTCCACTAGACCAGGTTGCTCAAAGCCTTATCCAGCTTGGTCTTGATTTCCACTCCAAAAGAGGCAGGAAGAAGAAAGTACCTATTTCCTTGCAAAAGGAACTGAAACACAGGCTAAGGCCTAGGCTGCCAAAGCCCCTAATTGCCATTGAAATCAAGCAGATCTCGCTGCTTTTAAAGATAAGCCCTACATTGAACTAGACCCAAAATAAGCACCAGGATGAGCCTGCCTTAATTTTTCAGTCAGGATTCTTACCACAGGCCCTCAAAAGTCTCAGAGCACATGAGACTATTTATGCCTGTCTCACTGGAAGAGAAGGGAAGGACACTCCCCCAGCCTTACCACAGAGCAGCTGGCTCTCCAGGCAGGAGGAGTCTCCAGGCAGCCTCAGCATCCCAGGGAACACTGTTGGCCACTCAGTGATGCTGCCCCACAGATCACTTGCAGCACTTCCCACAGAGGCAGAGCGACTCCTGCACCTTTAATACAAACAGCCCAAACAACCCTTCAAGTAGAGGCTTTTCCAAACACAAGTGCTCTCCAGCTGTGGGGCTGGGGAGCACCCTGGCCAGGCGCTCTTTGCCAAAGTTTCAATAGTCAGGGCCTCACCAGCGTTTCTCCAGCTTCAGGAATGAAGATAGAGATCTTGACTCGCTGTCGCAAGGCAGGGAGGGAACTTGGGGCACCCTGTCTGAAATCAACACAGCACAGTTATGCAAAACATGTGTGCAACTGGCATCTCTTGTGTAATCCTGGCTGCAATCAACCTCTCTAACCACTCCAGAAAGGAAGGAGGGGCAGAGGGTGGAGAAAGTTCACACTTAGATCAAATAAAAAATGGGAAAATATCCAGAGAGCTTTAGTCAGGTAAAAACACAGTTCCCTCTCATGGGAAACCTCCAGGACAAGTTTCCTTGAACTTCACACAGGGTTATAAATAGGAGGAGAGTCACACAGAGTTCAGCACAGGTTCACTATAAAAAAATCTAGACATTCTCATTTTCCTTCTTGAGTGATATCCATCAATATCTTAGCTGTAAGCCAATTCATAATTACAGGTTGCTGAGAGCTCAGGAGAAAATATCAGTAGCAGCTTTCCACAACTCTGCTGTGGCGTGGATTATGGGTTATTTTTGTCCCCCTTTAGTTTCTCTTGGCTTCCTTTACAGATGGCAAAAATACCTCCCTTACACCTCAAAACACTATTATCAAAAATGTCAGAGGTGGTTCTCCATTTTGCATTGCCCTGTAACTCAGCTCTGACATAACCAATGAAAGAAGGCCTCACACCACTGTTTTGATTTGAAAATATCCTCAACCTGAAAGATTTCACAAACTCCTTCAAAAATTGACCAATGCCAGTTCCAAATCCTGGGTTCTCCTTTTCTCAGGGGCAATATATAGAAGCTTTTTGCCCTTGAGAATAATTTTATCAGGGGTAAAAAAGAAAACCAACACTTTTTTCCTCCTCAGAGCTGCTGTGGTATTTTGTCACTGACAGTACCTGGAAGAAGTCATCTTGGTTTTGTTGAGATGTGGCTTCATCAAGTCAAAACCATTTTGCATATCAAGTGCATGAAAAAAATTCTCTGTAACTTCTCAGACCTCCATCTACAGAAGCCACTGCAGCTATCCTGAAGCCCCTGGAGCAGGATGTGCTGCATTGTGTCCCTCAAGCTTATTATTCTAATGCAATGAAACACTCAGCTCCCTAGCGTGGTGTGGAGCCCAGCTGTGCAACACCCGCACCTTAAACTCTGGGTTTGTATGTACATGTGCCAACAGGACCACAAAAATACTGGATTCCTGAAACAATCCCTGACAACAAGGAAAACAAGGCTTGAACTGAAAGGAGCAAAGGACCACAGATATTTAAATACCAGAGCTACCAGACCCTCACCTGCCAGCCTGTCCATAGTGGTTCTGGTGCAGAAAGACAAGTGATGTGCACAAAGGTACCTTGGTGTTCAGGTCCCTCAGTTGACAAACTGAGTCTCATAGGGGTTTTTTTCTGTTTCATTTTCCCACCGCTGAAAAACGGATAAACAAGGAGGCAACAACACACATGCACTTCACACAGGCTTGGGGCTGATAAAATAAATAGGGCTTATCAAAGAAATGAAGCAAAAATTGCAGGCTAAGTAGTACGTCCTTTACTATTATTAATAATCACCTTACTATTGTGTCTGAGATAATCACGCTGGTATCAGGGTATAATACCTCAGTGCTTATGGTAACAATACAAAGTTATTATTCCTTCCACTTTGTAATTATCTCATTTCACTCTTGCACAAAGGCTAAGTAAAACTAAGGAGATCATGTACAACACTGTGCAGCAGGGGCACCAGCAGCACTGAATATTCTACAATGTACTTACATGACCTTCATTGCAGCAATGTGTGTACACCTCCTTGCAATGACTTGTGTGTGCTGCCCTCTCACCATCTCAACTAGGTGCAAAAGTGCTCTTTATTTCAATTTTACTGACAGGCAATTGAGGCAGAGGTAAGGTTAAGGGGTCTGGAACTGTACTGGCCTGTGTTTCCAAAGCACGAAATGACTTTGCAATTCAGGTCCCTCACAAATGAGTGAATAAGAGCAGCAAAAAAATTTAAAATTAGTAATAAAAAAAGAGATAAAAGGATTGGAAGATAAAGACAGACTAGAACAGAATCAATGCCAGACTTATGACTACAGCCTGTCACAGTGTAAACTGAGCACAGGAATTACTCACAGTCACAGAAGACAGTGTTTGGAAGAGAAATAATCTGCAGCAAAAGAAAGGATAGTTAAGGTTAAATATCAGGATGAGAGTCACAGCTATAAAAAGCAGATGGGAAGTGGAATTGTCTCCCCAGGGAGGTGGTAGAAACAGTGTCTCTGGATGTTTAAAAAACAGGTTAGGCATGCTGTTTAGAAGGACTGCTGTTCTATATGCAGAAGTCTTAGCAAATTCATGCTTTTTTGATGCCAGTGAAATCCCACATATAGTACTGTGGCAGAATAAAAACCCAGAGGAAAAAGAAAGTCACTGTCTCATTTGCTCCCCCAGAGCAAGATGGTTGGCCTAAGAACTGGCATCACCCAGCAGTGGAGAGGTGTATGTCTGCTCTCCAAATTTCAGTCCAGTAGGGCAGGACCAGGGGCTTTGTTCTGGTTGTATGTGGCCTAAGGGACACAAAGTGGGATAGAATCTGCCTGACAATGGCAGGCTGTGAATTGTTAGCATGGAGGGGAGGCAGAAGCCAAGCAAAAAACTGATGTCAGCAGTTCCATCTCTAACACAAACTTCCATTTTGGCACAGGTATTCCACCAGGAAGAACTGGTCAAAATTAATGGATGATGATCTCATGTGAATCTTACACCAAGATGATGCCATCCCAACAAGGACCTTATCACCTCCAGTGCTCTCTGACCTTCTGGGTGAGGTGAGAGCAGGCCCAGGAGGCCTCAAGAAAGGAGCAAAGGACACCTTGTCCCCACCTTGCTGCACTGCAGAACTGAGATCTGCCCTGGGAGATCTTCCCGCCTCATGGTGAAGCTGCAGTGGTGGGGTATTATTAGTACTCTTCTCCATTTTGGGTGCAGGATCTCCTGCTTTAACAGCAAACTCTCCTTTTCCAAGGTCCAGAGACTTAACCTGACACCAAACACTCAGTTCTGCCCCTCTGTCTCATTAAGGAGAGGAAACTTGGATGATCAGAGAAAGGAAGAGGCAATGCAACCCCTCTCCAGACCTGCTCTGTCCTTGTCTCTGCTGAAGCACAGAGGATTTGCTGGCAGACCAGGCAGAGACACAGCAAAGCCATGGTCCAGAGAGAGAAACAGCAGGAGGGACCAGATCTGTCCTCCAGATACCGAGATAAACCCGAGCACCTGCTAATCTTGCTGTGAACTGGTATTTAGAATGAGCATATTCACATGGTGTTGGTGTCTCTCATCTCCAGGACAGTGGGTGAGTCTTTCCCTATCCAGTCCATCTATGGACAGCCCCAAAGAACTAAAGCAAAAGGCCTCACCCTAGGTCTAACCCTAGGTCTAACCCTAACCCTTCCTGCTTACACTGTGGCACCATGATAAATAGGGAACTGCAGGGCATCTCTTCCTGTTTTCTCAATCACAGGTCCCAGAGAGGAGGGGGCAGGAAAAGAAAAAAAGCTGATACCCAGTCCTAAGAGAGGGAGGTGTTCACGAGGTTGGTACTCAGACCATCTACCTTTGATTGCCAGGGCCACTTCTCCTGCTTCTGCCTTTTATCTGCCAGAAACAGATCTCCTGGGCTGAACAGTCAAAGCCTGATCCATAACTACCACAGATAAAAGGGAATCTTTATGGAATTTCAGGACTTTCAGAAGTCCAAGAAGGAAAAAACATGTGTTCACAAGTTCCCCCAAAACAAAGCCCAAATATACTTCTGCTGGAATGATCATGATGCCACTGCATCTTTAAGTCAAAGATTTCTTTGATTTACCATTTCTCAGTGGTAATTATGTTCTGTAGAAAAGACTTAGTATGACCAAGCTTCTATACTGAGACAATTCTGAGCACATATAGGTGATACCAATATTTATCACAGTGGTGCTCCAGTGGTGAAAAGGACCCCCCCCACCTCAAGGATCAAGTCCAGATGGGGCTTTAGGAAAAGCATGGGATACAAGTTGGCTCTGCAGAGGATTAAATCTTAAACAAGGATCCCCAGGGGATAAAGACCTGGCATAACAAACTCCTACCCTCTTACACATTTTGAGCTTACCTTGTAAAAAGGCACACACAAATAAATGGAAAGCAGAATACCAGAGATTTTAGAAGCTCTAAAACAGAGTGAAGGCCTCCAGGTACTGGGAGCATTAATGGGAAAGCAGAGCTGCTGCAGGACTGTGCACTTGCTAATAGCAGCTTGGAACCTGGAGTATGATAAGAAAAACCCAAAATGATTTTGTGACGAGGATAATTCCACCGAGTTTAACTGTAACAGCATAAGAAAACCTGAGAGGAAGAGCAGCTCTGCCTGATTAAATAGAACTCTAAGTATCAGATCAACAGAATAAATACCCACTGGCTCCTCACAACTGAGGGAAGATGCTTTCTGCTAACCCATTTGGAGAAAAGGGATTTGTATGCAGAATAACCCCTCACCTCTTCACACACATGCTTGATTTTTCACAGATAGTATCCTATGTGTTCACTTTTTTTTTTCTTCCATTCACAATGTATCTGAGACAGTCCAGTCTCAGAGTGCAACGAGAATTTCAGGTCCCAAGATTCTTCTAATTATGACATTTTTACAGAGCAGATACCGGGCCTTTCAAGTGTGGAGATGTTAACAGCGGTAAAAGTCTCCTCAAGATGAACAAAAAAAGCAGTTTAAAACATTTATTCTTCACTATTCTTAATAACCATCCTTGCCACTGTTTCAGTAGTTCTCACTGGCTTTTGACAGCCAGGAATTCACACACAGTATTGTATTCCAGCACTTGCTCATCCAATTTTTCAGCCAGACTGAGCCACTAACATGTGGAATGATTCTCCCAAACATCAATTGAGACAGGCATGTCATCAGGATTAGGAAAGAGGTTCCTTCTACCTCTGAGCACAGCTGCACACACAGATATCACTCTCCAGCTCTGCCATACAACTGCAGGTGTGTGGGACACCTCCAATGGCTCATTGCCACCCAGGAGGGGCTGGGAGCAAAGTCCTCATGGACAACAAGAGATGAGAAAGATGGACTTGCAAACCAAGAAAAAGGGGAAGAGCTTTCCTGAACGGGGCATTTTCCTTTTTAATTAGACATGTCTTTTATCTTGCACACCATACATAGCTAAGATTGTGCTTTTGGGAATTTCTGCCTAAGCCTTTCTTTTCAAAATAAATGCTTTCTGCTTTTCTTTTGCCAATAAAGTGGTACCATTAGTTCAGTGCTATTGAAGAGCTGAGTAGTAACAAACAATGTGCAGCAGTAACTTAGGAAGAAGGGGGAGGTAAAAGTAAATATTTGTTAAAAGCAAAAAAGGGGTAGAAAAAAAGCATTTTCTAAGCAGGAAAGAAGTAGCTTGGAAGCAAATTTTAGAATGTATTGTGAGGAAATGCTTCTGTGACAGGAAAAAATAATGATCTGACTACCCATTTTTTTAGAAAGAAATAAAGAGTAAAACTGCTTTCGTACATGAATAACACTTATATACTCCTACAATAAAGGAACATGAGTGAAGACACTAAGAAAATAAAGAAAAATGTGGAAATTCCAGAATTAAAGTTCATGTGGCCAGTTTGTGTGTACACATGACAAGACATTCTTCTAATCACAAAACAATTTGCTTAATGCAATGGACAGATGATTCTCACTTAAACAAAACCTATTTTATGGGGTTCTTTCCCCCTTAGAAAGTGATGCTATCCCTCACTTACAACTTGCTGCTTGAGCCCTGCTCTAAAACTAACCTGTTCATGTTTTCTAAGGGCTCTTCCATATTGCTCATCATTGCAACCTTGATTTTTTCAAGTACTGTCAAAGCATTTGTTTTCAACAGCATTATGAAGGGAGGGCTGACCTGGCTCTGCTTTAAACACAAGAGATATTCATGTGAAAATATAACTGCTAATTTCATGTGCCCATTTGAGGATGCCCAGGTTTTCAGGGTAAAACAGCATCAGGCTGTACATCACATCTCTCAGAGTGATTGACCTCTGGAGGTCAATATCTAGGTGCTTTAACCATCAGATTGACCTGTCACATCAAGTGTCTTCCCTTTAAACTTCTAGGGTTTGTTCATTAATTGCCTACAGCAGAGTTTGTCTCATCTAGTTTGTATCTGCCTTTGTGTGTTGTGCAATTCCAGAGAGGATGAAGAAGCCAGGCACATCTCCAGGTGAGACAGGAGGCTCTTTAGAAACAGCAAAATCCAGACAAGGTGAAGCCCATCCCTCCTGGTTGGTTCAGTACATTCTGTGGGAGGGGGCTTCCAACTTCTGCCCCAGTTCTCCAGAGCCTGCCCTTACATTCCTGTCCTGAAAGCCCTCTCAGGCACCTCTCCTGTGTTATCTGTATTGTGGAATTATGGAGTTAATTCTGAAAACAACATCTGAAAGTTCTGTAAGTACTCTGAGGTTTGTGCCCACTCCTAGTGTAATTCTGGGCATGAATCTCTCCCCAGGCATTATCCTACTATGTCCTGCAGGCATCATTATATTCCTGAAATCAAAGCAGCTGCATGTGGGAGGGAAATATAGACACAAAGTTCATCAGAACTCCCTATGTCCGTAAAAGGTAAATAATCGCAGGAGTAAATCACTGCAAGATAAGTCCTTCATTATTTAGGGTTAAACAGCAGCAGCATTACAAATTACAAAGCAGGATTTTGTTAACCACTCATCCTGGGAACACTTATACAGTAAGACACTATTCTGTATGAGAAGGGGGGGCAAAATGTAGACTCTGATGCTTAGAACCATTTTCAAATAAATATTTCAAATAAATATTTTCAAATAAATTAAAAACCATGAACAAAACATCCATCCAAAAAAAAAAAACCAACAGAAAAAGCTGCCACAATTTTTTTTTCAAGTTAACAGTAGTATCAGCTATTTCAGATACACTGGAGATGTTTCTGCTAATTTCTGTTTGCAACTATATTTCCTTATTTTTTTCACCATTCCTGTTGTACTGTATGAAAACCCTGCACAAAGAACTAACTGGTACTAGTGAGAGGATGTCACTGACTAAGTGGTGACACAAAGTGCTCTCAAATCCACAAATCAAACTAGCTGGGAGAAAAAAAGAAGATATAACAAAATTCTTCAACTCCTTTCTTGTGAAATTTGCCTTCCATAGTAGTTTAAGACCTTCTTGGGAAAGAGAAAAGAGTAAGGGGTTTTGCTTTGGTGGTTTTTTGTTTGTTTTGGGGTTTTGCTTTAATTTTTTATTAGTAGCCCTCTCTTAATTGAGAAGGAAAAGGACATACATGCAACCTAAAAAAAAAAAAATTGGTCTTGCATTTATGATTATCATGCCAAATTCTCAACTAGTGCAAAAGACAAGTGTTTTCCTTGCTTAGGGGATGTAATCTGTATCAGATGAGGATCTCATTTAAAGAGCTTTCCTCTTATAAATATAAAAATACATTCAGACTCACCTCAATTTAGCCATTAATTGTACCAGATTGAAACTGGATTGAAGTCTCATGTTCCAAAACAGTTTTCAACCTCTTCTTTCTATATTTTATCTGATATCCTCTTTCCTGGTCAGAAGCAGCAGAAGACGTAAACATTGGCAGAACCATAGAATCATTTAGGTTGGAAAAGGCCTTTGGAGCAGCTACTAAGATCTGCTGTACCTTCCAGGCTTTCTTACAGACCTTGAGAGAGTGCTTGTATAGTACACCAACATAGAACTGTTTAAAGTCTCCAGGGAACATCTACCCATCTTTTCCATGATCCAGGTTCACAGAGGTGTGCATAAGCCAACTCAGCTTGTCTACATGGCAGGGAGAGAAAGGCACCTTAACTTCCATGCTGATGCCCAGAGTGGCATTTCACCTCTGTGTAGGCTTTAGGTTTTAGGGCAATAATCCAAGTTTTAACACTTCATCTGTGAGCATTACTCTAGGAATTGCCTTGGAGAGTATTTTGGGAGCACTTGTCCGTTCCTGCTGGCCCTCTGCTGAAAGCTGCTGTAGCTGAGTGCTTAGAGCAACACTTTCTCCACTGAAAACAAAGCACAAAATCTGCAAACTGAGCAGAGCTGAACACAGCCAAGTCAGTTAGGGAAGTAGCTCCAGGAGAACTTGTGTGCCTTCTGAAAATCCCACACCTCTGCATTCCATCCTCACACAAAAAGTAGAGCCATCAGCTACGTACTTTGCACAAAGGAAGAACTCTCTCTATTAATGGCAGTATCTAGGTAACAAAACCTATATTCATATCATGAAAAAATCTTTGACCACAATATTCGTGTTTAATGTAAATGTGGGATATTTTTTTCTTCACAACTGCATTTTAATGGTGAACATTTTGATCATGTTTCGCTTTTTATGAAATTCCAAGTTGAAACTACAGTTATGGTCAGATGTGTGAAAATTGCACATCACACTTCCACAGACATTTTCCCTTCTGACTTCCAGATCAAAGCCTCTCAGCTGACAACTCAAGCATTCTCTCCCAGCCTAGTCCCACACCTGTATTCCCCTTGGGAACTCATGCTTTCTCTCAGCATTTCTCAACAATACAGCCTCCTGCAAACTCCTAAGTTCACCTGGAGAAGCTTACTAGCTTATCCTTTCCTATTCTTGGAAATGTCAAGGCAACTCTATCCTAAGTCCAACTTAATGCTCGTGAAACAGAAATTTCTAATGAAGTGAGATTGACCCTGCAGGAGAAATACATATAAAGAGTCAGGAAGCTCATGCAGGATTTCTGTCTGCAGCTGCACTTCAACCACTGTTTCAGCAGTCACACGTTTGCTAACATCTCAAAGAAGTTCATCTGTAATGCTGTCACTTGTACCCAGTCCAATTATCTCTGCTCATTCAGCAATGAAAAACATAGTCTTTTATAAATGGCCTGAACACACAAGTTGAATATTCTGGGAGGAAAAAAAAATTAGGAAAAAAAAATGCAGCGGGTTAAGACCTTACTCAGGAGTCCTACACAGATGAGTAAGTGGGCAGAATGCAGTCCCTTGGTGCAGAGTGCAGGGACTAAAACCACATCTGGTCCTGATCCTCGGGGCTCCAACTTGACTCCCAGCATGCAGTTATGTGACGGGTATTTCTTTAGAACATACCAAGAAACCCTATAAGCAGATTTGATATAGATGTGATGCTATCACTGAACAAGACAAGAGAAACCCAACCTCTCTCAGCCAGCCCTTGTGGCTCTAGGGTGAGTGCTGTGGCTGCCATGAACTAGGACTCTACAGCAAGATGTAACTGAATCAAAAATGCAATCCAGAGGTTTCTGAAAGACGAACAAGTTTGAACTCCACCAGCATATGGCATTTATTAGATGAAGAAATGGGTATGAACTGCAAAGCAGGCTTCCAAGAGCCCACAGTTATTCTTTGTGATCCTTGGAATTTCACAGCCACTTTGGGGCCGAGAGTGTCAAAACAATCTGCCAGAGGAGCCTGGATACACCCAAGGAGACATTCAGAGGGAAATGCGATAGCATCAGCAGAGGAGCTCAGTTACACAAAAGGAGAGGTGTGGCTGAACCACAACTTTTCTGATTCACATCAAGGCTTTCCCAAAGCGGAGAGCTGCACTATCTGAGGAGGATGGTACAGCCTCAGAACCACCAGGAACACACGGTTATTTTCACTACCTGCTTCACTGGAACGGTAGTGACAAAGGAAGGAAGAATTGGGAAGAGAAGCCAAGGTGGGCTCACCAGAGTGCGTCCTGAGGTGTCCTGTGAGGGCGTCCCTCCGCCGGCAGGCGTAGCTGCAGAAGGGACATTTGAACGGTTTCTCCCCAGAGTGCAACTTGATGTGCCTCAGCAGGTTCCCCTTCTGGGTAAAAGAAGCTCCACATTGGTTACAGTGGAAGGGGCGTTCACCTGGAAGGGAAGGGGAAGGGAGAGAGCTGTCAAGACACATTGGAGGATGCACAGAGGCCAATATCCTGCGCTTTGTAGCGGTGCCATCTTACATGGGCACAGTCCCCACCGCCACCTTCACATGGCACTTGCTAAAGTCAGAGGCCACTTCTTTTGCGCAATGGGCAAAGCCTCCAATAGGAATTTGAGGATCTTGACTTGAGGTGATCAATGCAGCCTGATTTTTTTTGAAAGCTCCTCACCTCAGAGGTCCTATCCTTTATAAAAGATGAGAGCCCTGCTGAAAATTTAAATCCATAATTCTGATTTTGTAGTGTTTATCTCTATGGTTTTGCACTTATTTTTAGTATAGGTCCAATCTGTATGAGTATTTAGAACTGATCATAATAATTGGACCTTAACAAAGGTGTTAAGCTCTTTGCTTCAAAACAAACCTTTTGCTTGCATTATACTTTAATTGAAACTCCTTTTTAAAGGCTGTTTTGCACTGCTAGAGTGGCATGAAGGGAATCGATGCAAGTGAGGATCAGGCCCACAAGCTTTGGGCAGAAGCAAACATTGAGAGAAATTTTTCACCATTAAACTGTGAAACAAGCAAGTTTGCACTCTACATAAAACAAATTAAAAAGACTCAGTTGATGAAAAAATAACAGAAACTCTAGACCTTGCCCTCTCCCTTCATCCCATGTGTTTACACATGCACACACACACACATCCAAAGCTTATTTTATGCTAAACCTTCATATTTGCCCTAGACAGTGGGGATTGGGATTGGGCTGATAAAAACCCCAAACCACCCTTTTTTTTCCTTTTCTTTTAGGAAATCCACTAACAAACTCACCCCGGTTTTGTAAAATATTATCAAAGCCATATTCTATGTCAACATTTGTTGAGAACGCTCAGAATGTTTCAGCATTCTTGGGCAGCTCTAATCATCTGCTTATGTCCTGCTGAGCAAATCAAATGAACACAAGCATTTACTTGTGCTGGACACTTGCCCAAGCGCTTTACTGCAGCTGGGCTTCAGATCACAGAACGGTTTGGGTTGGAAGGGACTTTAAAGATCATCTTTCTCCAACCCTGTCCATGGCAGGGACACCTTCCACTATCCCGGGTTGCTCCAAGCCCCATCCTACCTGATCTTGGACACTTCCAGGGATGGGGTAGCCACAGCTTCTCTGGGCAACCTGTGCCAGGGCCTTATTGCCCTCACAGGGAACAACTTCTTTCCTATATCTAATTTAAATCTACCCTCTTCCAATTCAACTCATTACCCAGTGTTTACAGCCAGTAGGGCCCCAGTTCAACAAGGACATCAGATTTCAGATGTAAGCAGACTTGTCCACTTTTTCAGTGTATCACATATTATGGAGCTTTGGTCAAATCCTGGTGGGACCTTCTGGGGTTGAATTCAGTGGCCTGAAGCACAGATCTTGCAAAAAACAAATGTGTTCTGTGATCTTTCACATCACAGCCTTCTTCAATTGCTTTAAAATGATTACTCCCTTGCTGAACAAAATGAATACTATGGTTTTATCAAAGTCGTTCTTGTGTCTAGTGTGAAGTCCAAAATATGTCTGGAGATTCAAATGGAAAGAGAGGGAGGAAAAGAGCTCTTACAGATATCCACAAGCAATTCTTGCATCAGTGGTTTAAATCAGTGCCAGGAGGGCAGCAGAAGGTAGGTGTGCCATGTATGTGCCACACCTCTGCAATTTTACTTCACATGTGGGAGCTGCAAATCACATCTGAGACCACTGCAGAGGCACTCAAGAAGATACTAAGGTTCCTACAATCTCACCAAGAACATTACGAAGTAATGATAAAACAAAAAAAAAAATCACAGCATGAAGCTCTTCTTCCAATACACTGAACACAAGCTCATTAGAATTGATAAAGAGTTTGTGGTTTCCCTTTCAAACTCCCACACTACACTTAAAGGATCTGATTAGCCATTATCTTCTTTTATATCACTTCAAAATGTCCGTAACAGAGATATGCAAAGAGACTGCAGTAGAAAAACACATGGGTTTTTTCTTCTTTTCTGTTTTGCTTTCGCTGTCTGAGAAAATAGGCAAAGCCCTTTCCTTTGACACGATTCTGAGTATTCTGGAATGATAGCTTCAGTTTCAGGATGACAACATGAAAGAAGGCAGCACGTTTCTTACCAAGTCTAAAGTCTTTCCTTTTACTCCTGCTGTATGTAAAACTACACAGTTACTGTGTTTTACTTGCTCCATCACCCACTTATCTCTGACATTTTGGAGGCCACATATGAGCAGGCATTACTCCTTGGTAAAGTGGCTGCTCAAGAGATGCTGAAAGCCTTCAGTCTGGAATACAAATAGTCACTGCAACACAGTTCAGTGGCAAAGATGACATGAAAACACTGACCACACAATCACCCATAGTCTGCTCCTCTCTCGTAACAGACTCCAACAGCACATTTTACCTTAAGTAACCTTTGTGTCTATTTAAAGCCAGCATGAATTCATTTTTCCTACTGGCTTCACTCCGGGTAAATAGCTGCTTTGATCTGTTTGTTACACTTTTGTCCAATCATTCGATTCCAGCTCCTTGTTTAAGCTGCAGGCTTGTGGGATGCAATTTTGGTCACACCTTCGTGCTATTGATTAGCAGCTTTTACATTTAGCACAGCTAATCTGAGAGGCCATTATCCAATAGAAGAGTGCACAAAGAGAAGCAAAGGCTGAATAGCAAGAAGATTTTGTTGGTTTTCCAGGAACTGTGCTGTCTGATGCCCACTCCAGACACTAGCAAACAAGCCTTCTTTATCACTTCAATGCCTTGAGAAGACTGTCTTCCAATTATTCCTCCTGCTGCCTTTTCCTGGTAACTTTATAAGCTGTTCTCCAGTATTACTTCCTAGTCACAAAATAACAACCCTGATGTCCTCATACATACACTTGCCTCACTCTTCTGTGAAAACTGAACAGTTTTAGGAGCTGAAATCAATCATATTTTAAACTAAATATCCACTCATCACAGAAAGTCTTTAAACACATTTTTTCCCTATGTGACAGTCCCTGACTATGTTTAAAATGTTTTCCTGCCTTTGGAGGTGATGGCACAGACATACCAGAACCCACAGACCTATTAAAGGTGGCACACATGACTACAAGAGAGTAATGACAATTATAAGCACAGTGCATTTCCCACCATTTATAGCCATGCATTTACTGTTTCACTCTATGTACTTAACACTGATTTTTTAAAATAAGAACTCCACTGAAAGGTGACTAAGGGAGATTCTTGCTTTTCAGCACTAGAAAATATGTGACTGCAATGTAACTGCAAAATATTTTTAGTCTTCTTTAAGCGTTAAACTTTTTCTCCATTACTGAGCTAAACCTAGCCAGAAAACCCTCAAACCTTATTGATTAAAAAAAAAAAAAAAGTAAGTGGGGGGAGGGTGAAGACCTTCAGGGTGGCAAGAGGGGGAGGAACAGTTAACCAAACAAAAAAGATGTTTCTTTTCAACTCCAGATTTAGAATCTAAAGCCAGACAAAACCAGGAATGCCTAAAAAGCCTTGCTCTCCAGCAGAGGGAATTTAATTACCTTAAGTTACTTCAGGAATGAACAAGGAAAGGTAAGCCTGAGCTGCCAAGTATTACCTTTCCTAAAGGCTTTGCAAGAGGGGCTTTTTGCCAAGGAATAATTAAATTCATAAATAAATACATCCACAGGGTTTTATCATTTTACAGTTAAACAAAATATTAATTAAAAGGTATTATTTCAAATATTTACCTATAAATTACAGTAAAATACTGCTGAAACCTGACAGTTCATTGTTTAACAATGTATCCATTACAGCTATGTCTCCTCTAGGAAAAGCAATAATGAGTAATAATAATGAAATACTGCTACTCCTGAGCTACACCACTATCTAAAGTACATAAGTTAACTTGCAGTTGTGTAAACAAATTGTGAGATGAAAGGTGAAATGGACTCATGAACTCAGGACAAGCAAGATATGGGCCTTTCATAGTATCTTAAATACATGGCAGCTGGTGGGAGACTTCATGGCACAAGCTACGAGCGCTGATATGACTTGAAACCAGGCAAATAAACTGATTAAATTCCTACTAATTGATTTCACACATGTCAAATGTTATTGCAGAAAGCAAACCGAGTCCTTTTTCAGCTTAATTGGAAGCTTCCCTGCACAGCGTCTCCTTTCCCGCCTCGGCGCGGAAGTGCTGCACAGGAGTTTCGGTATGAGTTACCCTTCTTCGAATCTCAGGCCAGTGCAAAACACTGATCTTTTTGGTGCAGAGAAGCAATATTTGCTGTATCAAAACAGAAATTTGGCTGAGGACACAGAGCCCACAGACCTGGCAACTAATGAGACTTAAGATTTTCATAAACCTTGGTTGGTAACTTTTGTCCCTTTGAATTCAAATGGAGAGACTCACAAATTTCTACACTAGTGCTCATTAGCATCAAGGCCTGGTTATTCCTAAAGTAGCAGCCCTTCTGCTTAAAAACCAGGTCCAGTGGGACTTCAGCATCTGTCCTGGCTAATTGTGTCTGAGATCGCAGCCTTTTCTGTGTGGCACATACTTTTGATGTGCAAAGTATAGCTTAGGTACTTCTCAAACAGGATTTCTTCTTTCCACCCTCTTAATGCAGAACTACTGTGTCTTGTCTGTGCCGCCATCAGAAAGTGTTTGCTCTTATTAATAATATCGATTTTCACCTTTCTGCAGCAGGCTTTTTGTTAATATTCAGTTCAAATTAAACATTTCTCTTGATCCATCAGATGCTGCAACTGCTCTGATTCTGCTGTCCCAGGAGTACAAGTGAAATATCAGCTGTGCTCCCAACACACTGACAGCAGTGAGTTCCAACCTGCTTTTTACCCAAGGAGACACAGAGCAGCAGACTTTGCTCCATTCCTGTGTTTGTTATTCCAGGGGCCATAGCTAGTCTGCATACCTACTTACTGTTCTACCTGACTCACTGAAGAAGCTACATATCACCTGAAATCAGTGATTTTAGAAGGGTTTTTTGTTGGGAAAATCCTACTGCCAGATGGGGCAATTTATTATAAAACAGTAGTGACAAATCTCTCACGGAAAATTCCTGGGAAATCCTGGGTGATTTCCAAACGTTCTCTGCACAAATTTATGACTGCATTCTTAAGGCAGAAAAATCTTTTAAGTGAACTGGCAAAAATATCAGAGGAGTTTAGTTACTGAGTACTGCAAGTAAAACACATCCTTCTGCAGAGACCAAGTGCAAAAATCTCAGCTCCCCTTGCTTACTCTTAAGTAGAAAATGAGATTTTTCAAAAAGTCAGATTTCAAAACCCAAGTAGAAAATATGGCTTTCAGAAATTTAGCCCTGTAATTTTTGATTCAGTGCCAAATTGGTTCACATTGCAAGAGACAGGAAATCTGCACTAGGTGACAAATTAGAAATTAAAGCAAATATAAACTTTTTATTAGCAAAATAAGAGAGGCAGTTCATTGCAAAGTGTTAATATGGCAATTTGTTTAAATTTGTTCCTGGTTAGCTGCTTTAGGCATACAAGTCTTTTATACTGAACAGCACAACTGGGTTTTTCCTGACTTATTGTGTCCCAAAATCTTGAACTCTGCATGGAAAAGAATAAATTGCATTCAGAGTTCCAGGTTGTATATGTTCAGTTACAATGTTACGGCAGAACTTGCAGATTTCCCTCATGGGCACATTACTCATTTCACTGACTTGGGGTACTAAAATGCATGTGGAGTCCAGGCAAAGATCTGAGGCTCTCTTGCAGTTAACACCTCGAAAAAGCACCTAAAAAGCATCCCAAGGTGAGAGAGAGGCAAGACTGATATTCCCTGCTGCCTCTGCATACCCAGGGACCCAGCTTTGCTCTGCCACTGTCCCGCTGCATCCACACAGAGCAAGCATTTAACCTCAGGGTGTTCTTAAATGAGGATGAGAGAAAAAGAAGTATAAAGATAGATCCCAATTCACAACAAAAGGGAGAACAATGCACAGACTTCAAAGATCACAGAGGGAGCAGCATAGCTGTACCCGCAGATGGTTTCTGCCTTACCAAAAATGAGGAGTGAGGAAATTTTAATTCTGGCCCAGTAGCAGAAAACATAAAATGGTGAGACATCACTAAAGTTCCTTTTCATTACCTCAGAAAATCTGGATTATTGACCTTATCATCTTCTCCCTTTCCATCTACATCCCCAAGCACAAAGCCCTGGAGTATCCAGTGTCAACATTATGTGACCAATCACCTCCTGTTACAAAATATTCAGATAAAGATGCTGCAGCTTCGGGAATGTGTGGTGGAATATGAAATTTGGACCAAAAGAACACAGTATGGGAAAGGAGGAAAATAAATCAAACCTGACACATGCTGTTTTTCTGACACAAGGACATGGCACACAAGGGAGGAGGTCATCCTGCTCACTAACATAGGGAGTGCATCGCACTTAAGTCCCACACTGAGCATTTATTTATTTTCTGTCTGCAATGACAAATAAATAGAAAGGTCTTCTGATGCCCATAAGATTATAAAAACGCTTCACCTCCATTATCAGTTATTCAGAGAAATGTTGTATTTGGCAGAATCAGATGAGCAGAACTAAGGGCTTCATGACAGAAGTGCCACGGACCAGAGCTTTGCTTGCACCACATGCATGAGGCAGCACTTGCACAGACCTGAAGGATGAGTGGGAAATTCCCAGCTTGGTCTGTAACACAGGAAGGGGCAACTGCAACAAGGATCAGAAACAGGACACTGAGCTCGTCTACTCTGGCCACATCCACAGCACAGATTATTTTCCCCATCCCTATGTCTGTTTGACTGAACTACCGTAATATGGCAGGGAAGACAACTGCTCTTCAGGAACAGATGAGTATTGGCTGGAGAAGTGTGGCCCTTTATGTGCAGAGTGCAGCCAGAGCCATATGGCGCAGCTTCTTGGCAAGCCTGGATCCCTGGTGCAAGGGAAGACCACACTCATCCCAGCACACACACAAATTACAGCCTCAGCTACAGACCACAGCATTTGGGGTGATTTACATAGAATGCTGACAGGTTTTCGGGGAAGGGAAAAGGACTCCAGCTTCTGCCAATGCAAACAACTGGTCAGACCATGCTTTGATTGTGTGCAGATAAAGAGGGGAGTAAGGCAGGATTCAGCTCCCAAAGCATTCTTAAATTGGCTCTGAGAGGTAAGGATGTACATGCCAGTTGCATTAGCTGATAAAGAATGTCATCCATTTCCACTCAATGGGGACAACCTCCTTTCCCTCCACCATTCTCCCTTGGGCTGCAAAACCAGACTACCCACAGGTCAGGGCTCATTCCAGAGCCAGGGCCAGCACAGCTGCTGAGGAAGTGGCAATATATTTTAAAACACTGCACTTTAAAAGATATATACCAGTATGTTAAAAATACTCCTTAAAATCAAGGATGTGGAAATCCAAGCAAACTTCTCCTTCTGTTGTGGACAGTGAAGTAGCAGCACATATTAAAAAACAAACAAACAAAGTGGAGGGGGAAAAAAAATCCCCCGCAAAATTTGCCAACTGGTTTATTGAGAGCAGAGCACGAAGCTGCACGCTAAAAGAAATGCCATTTCTATATGCTTGAAATCATCTGTATAGAACAGTACATCCCAGCTCCTCTGCTCTGATGGGAAAAGAGTCAGAGCTCTACGAGGAACCAGCAGTAGCCCCAAGGAAAAAGCTACCAGTTATGCAATTCCTGCCCATGCACCCGCATAGGGTGGCTGCCTGCACGCAGATGAGATTTTGCTCCACTCCCTTTGAATTTACATGTCTTCTTTAACATGAAAAAGGCAGCTTGTCTGCATTTAAAAGAAGGACGAGCTATTCAGTATCTACAAAAATGCAGACCATTTAATTAAGTACCTAAACCTAAATTTAGCAGGGCTAGTTTAGCTGCTGGAGTTCAAATACGTGGACTCTGAGGCACCTACAATACATATGCTCAGATATGTGCAAGCACCAATGAAAACTTTTCAGGAGGTTGAAAGCTGGGGATTCAGTCTGTTACATTCTTGTTTCCCTCTCCCTTTCCTAGTAATAGCATGTCAAATTGTTAATCAAGGTTTTGGTTCTCCAGCCAATGCTTTTCCCCTCTCGTAATTCCTGTCAAAATCATGATGCATCATAAATGATATTGCCATGCTTTGCATTATACACTTATGTTAACTTATTATCAATACAGCTTATATACAGGGCATTAACTGTGTAATATATATTTATTATTCCTCTGTACAGAAATTCTATTGATTTCTTGCCCATCAAGAGCACACGACTTGACTGCAAACTACCAGGTTTAGAAAGGGATTACTCCAAGTCTTTCTCCACCTTAACCCCCTGCTTCTCATATCTTCACAGATATCTCAGTCAGTGTCTCTCACCCTGTTAAATAATAGCAGACAAAGAAGCAAAATATCTTTCACTTTGTCCTAAAAATATGAAGAACAAACACCCACTGAGGCTCCATCACAAAAACCTGCCTTAACCTTAGTGAGATTTGTGTATATTAAGCTTATATTGAAGCACTTCAGGTGACTTACATGTGCTCAGATCTCATAAAAGTTAAGCACAAGCTTAAGTGCTTTTTTGAATCAAAGGCCCTACCAGGTAGATCTCTGCAATACCAGAGAGCATCATCTTCTGGCATCACCTGTACTTCTTTTGGAGGTGACTCTTACTCCCACCTGAGGTCACTCCTCAGCAGAGACAAGTGACTACCAGCCTCTTGGGCACCCCATTTTATCATATTAGCCATAAGCCCCATGAAATTCTGTATTTTAAACTCAGGGCTTCATCTTTCAAGCCCCAAAGACCCGCATAGTCAGCACATTGCAAAGATTCTGTCTGCCTCTTGAACTCGAATCCACAAGCCTGGTAAGCTGTTTTGGTCTCCAAACAGTAGTAATACTCAAATTATGTGAGCTGCCCCCAGAATGGCATCTGGATGGTGCAGGGGAGCCCAAGAGTGGTTCAGGTGAGATGGAGCTGTAACAAGCTGGAGCAAGCCCACCCTGGCAACAGGATCACTGGGCAATGAGTGTCCTCTGCAGGGTGTGCTCCTCCCGGGCCCAGCTGCTTGCAAAGGAGGGGGGAGATCCCCAGGAAGCTGCTGGCCTTGCCCACCTGTGAGCACCTCCAAGAGAAGGTCATCTAAGACTCACCTTACAGGCTCAAAAGCCTTGCACATGCACATACACATGCACACATACACACCCCTCCCATGCCACAGAACAACTCTCACCGCCTCGCTCCCTGGTCAAGAACAGTAAGAAAAGCAATTCTGTGCTGTTTTTAAAACCAAAAGGCTGGAAAGCAAAGTCAAGGAAGCACCGTGTCCGCCAGAAACAGAGCATCACCAGAATTTGGGGAGCAGGAAGACAAAAAACAAACAAAGTCTGGTTTTCCCCTCCCCAGCCTCCTGCTACCCCAAGAATGGAAAGGGAAGAGAGAAGAGTTGTCAGGTAACATCAACATCAGACGCCACAGGCAGTCATCAGGTTTTCTTTCAGCTGCTTACCAGTGTGGCTCCTTTTATGTACCATTAGCACATTGGGCCCAATGCAAACCATGCCACAGACGTCACATTTCAGTTTACCATTCGGAAGCCGGATTCCTCCCTCGCTTGAGAGCTCCTGGATCTTTCTGTTATCCACCATCTCGTTATTGTCAATGAAGGGCTCTTCCAGGCTGCTTCCTTCATCGTGAGCTCTGATCTCATCTTCGTGACTCAGGGGCTTCCTGTCATATTCGTCATCACTTTGCATTTCTAGCTTTACTGAATTTGCTGAAATAAAAAAAAAAAAGAAGTAAAAAATTAAAAAACACGTATTTTCTAAGTTTCCAATCACTCATATCATGATAAACTTTTTTACTGGTATGAATATTAAATGATGGCCTTGAAACTCAAACCAACACGAGAGCCTCATGGTGGGGATGGCATCACAAGTTACAGCTGCTTATTTATTCAAGCTCTTGTTGTTGGTTTGGTGTTTTTTTTTAAATTCCTCATTTCTATCCTTATTTTACAGCATAAAAAACAGGGCATGGCATGATCCAGAGACCTATCAAAAGTTGCAGAGATGCAGCAGGCTTAAGAACTGACCTCATACTTCTCACTTTGAAACACAGGAGTTCCCTTCCTCTGAGGGAAACAAAGCCACAGCAGCAAAGGACACAACCACAGCTGCTCCTTCCAGGTCTCTCCTGCCCAGTGCCACAAAAGGCAGGGTTCCTAAAGGCACAACAAGCAGAACTAAGGCAGGATTGTTCAACAGGAAGGGACCCAGGGAAGCTGGGTTTGTGGGCTGTGCCAGTAATCTCCAAATCACTCTGCTTGCACGGACAGGTTCCCTGACAGAGGGGAGACCAGTCTCTGGATGAGCCTCCACTGCTTTTTAGCTCCCACCTTCTGATTCACGTCAGTGGGACACTGCCAAGGCAAACAGGGCTGCAGTAAGACCTACACTGCTGGAATATTTATGTTTGTGAGTGAAATGCAGGCAGCTGAAGATCTTTCACACCTGCCTGGTTAGACTGACGGCTCACTGCTAATTTCTGTGGTCCTCAGGTGACAGGATAAACCTCCTCTAAGCATCAAGAGCCTGTAGGATCAGCGAGTCTTTAAAGGAAATTAACACACTAGGCTTTTTCACAGAGGGATGTCCGTGCAAGGGTGTTTTAATCACCAGATACCCCCATTTCGATGCCTCAATGATTGGTTAAACCTGCCAAAAGGCCCATCCCAGAGTCACAGCCTGCATCCACAGTGTCAGCCAGAAGGCAAGCCCACGTGTCTGCTTCCCTAAGCCTTGATCCTGCTGAGGGGTTTAACAAGGAGGTGATTCAGCCTTCATATTTAAGCAGTATTTGACCTCAGTACTAAGGCCATTAGCACGACTGCCAGGGACAGCACTGGACATGGAGCACAAATGAGTGTCCTGGGCCTGACTGGTGTCTCCAAACCCTGGCCAGGTGTGTTCCAGAGCAGCTGCCAAGGGGTCCCTGTCCGGGAACTCAACGACAGAGTTATGAGTAAATGTATCTAATCACTGAGGCATCACATTTCCAAACAGCAGGCCTGGAAATGCCAGAAGAAAAAACCCTACTACTCAGCTTCCTCCTTCATCTTCCTCTCTTCCTCTTGCCAGAAAACACAGGGTTCAGAGGCTGGTGTTGATGTTGCAACTCTAAACCACCCTTGTTACTCCCAGGCAAAGCATAATGAACAGGGCAAAGGCACCAGAGACCAAGCAACGGTAAAATGTTGCTTTTTAATCATAAATTGTGGAAACGCATCTTCCACTATTCATCAAGGCACTAATGGGAGCTAAGGAATGTAAGTACTATTACAGCAAAGCCCATCCAGAGCAAGGACACTGCTGGATCAGATCACAGCAGACTTGTGTCAGCACAGACACCACCACCCAAACAATCTGTAACAACAAAGTATTTGCATCATTTCTAGAAGGTAATTAATACTTTTGTTGCCACAGAGACGCATTTATTGTTTTAAAAGAAAGTAAAGAACAGACTGAGAGTGCAACCATGACCTGGCCCCAGCTGGTGGCCAGGGGCAGACAGGGGTCATGAGGAGGCATGAGGGGGTTTGTCCCACCTCAGCAGCAAGAGAAGCGATGGGAAGCCATCCCACACTGGTGCCGAGCCCCAGGTACAGCCAACAGCCTCCTGAGTGGGAGCATCTGCCCTTGGTGCAGGGGCTGAGTGGAAGGGAGGACGAGTGGGAGCTCTGGCAGCTCCATGGGCTGGCAGGAGAAAGCTGATGTCCTATACCCACCTCCCCATGGAAAGCACACACTGGTGATTAACGGAAAGCCCACTTTGAAAGCTAAGGAATGGCAGTTCCCTCTAATAAAAGCAGTCTTTTGGAGAATTCAGCAAGTCTGAGAAAGAAGCCCGAATAAATGGTTTGCTGGCCTTAGGAGCAGGATTTAACACACTTGGCCACACAAGTAGCTACAGCAGAGCCAGAAATAGTGCCCTGTGCTCCTCACCTAAAAACCCAGGTTGCTGCCACAAGCCTGTGTGCTCTCCTGGCACAGGAATGGACAGAATAACCAAAAACCAAAGACCAATTTTGTATATTTATATGTACTCACGACAGAGAGAGAGAGAAAGTCTTGTATCTCACACGTCTTCTTACATATAAAAATTTTTGTCTCTATTTCTCTGATTCAGATTAATTAACACTTGACTGCAGTCAGTGCTGAGCACCACGATTTCCCACTCTCAGCTGCAGCCCTCTGCCTGCTCAGCACACATGAGAACAAGGCTGTGAGAGCTTTCAAATGGGAAGACCACTTACTGTATCTTGCCCTCGCCCTTCTCTCTGCTTAATGACGGCTTTCGTGCAACAGGATAAACAGCACAACCAAACACAGAGCACTGTCACTGCCATTTTCAGAAACCCTCTGGCAGCTGCAGAAAGGTTTCCTTCAGCTGGGAGTAGTCACAGGTCTCCAAGTTGGTGAGCAGGGATCTCCACAGCTCGTTGTGAGGGCTTTGCTAATCAGGTCATCCCCACTGCCTTACATCATACTGGTGAATGTACTAGCCTGCACACAAACAGGCACTTAAACTGCATATAGTTTGTTTTCTCTGTTCTCAGCCAGCCTTTGAAGATGCAATCATTTAGTAGTGGCACTGGTCTATTTTCACCTACAGCACTCAGGGAGCACAGTGAACTTTGCTGCAAAGAAAAAGGAAATATTCAGGGGATGGTGATGGCTATCCTTCCACATACACAAGCCTCCACATCACTGTGTTCCCTTGCCTTTCTAGTTCACAAGCTAAAAGTGGCAGTCTTTCTCAGTCCTGTGCAAAGCATAAATAAGCAAATGGATTTTTATTTTTTTAAAGTTTTTGGTACATTTCCTAAATAACATAAAAAAAATAATCAGAGAAAGAGATAGCAGGGATAAACTTTAACCCAGCTCACTGCAAAACAATGAACTTGAAGACAAACCATTTCCCTCCAGTTAATACAAGTTCCCTTACACTTTTTCCCAGTCCAGCACAGCATCTTGTGGGGAAATACAAAAGACAAGCTACCACAAAAGCTTCTACCTATGAATACAAAGCTAATGGCGCATATTCAGCAGTCCACAATGCTTTTTTTTTTTTTTCTTTTTCCCCTAGAGCACCAACCAGCTGATCCTGAATCACACTTTATCCTGAGTGGCCAAATTGAACACAATTATTCTTAATGTCTCATAAGTGCTAATTAAACTGCAATTCCTTGTTAAACAGCTATTTGGCAAGTTTTCAGTACCAAAATATTTCCTTCACCCACAAATTAGTGTGGCTACAAACCAGAAGTTGGAAGATCCACCTAAGAAAAGTATTCCTAGTATTTCATCCTCTGTCATGGAAATTTCTTTCCCTCAAAAGTAAAATCTGGGGGAAAAGAACCCTTTGGTCTTGCTGAGAGATTTGATCCCCAGGTGGTGTGCAAATTAAAGCACTGGTCATCTTTTTTCTTAAGCAAGCAAACAAGAGTGCAATTCCCACTCCAGAACAAAATTCCTTCTGTCCAACACACCAGGGAGCAGGCAGCAGGACTCTACCCCTCTGTCTCCTCCACTGTCTGCTGTCCTAGGTCATTGCTTATTTTATCTGTGGCCTTGGAAAACCAGGCTGGCCACTGTCACCAAGGGTTTGTGGTCTCCAGCTAGAGGTTAGCCTTTCCTGGCAGCAGCCAGGCACCACCAGCCCCTTCCTGCTGCCCCTGGAGCAGCAGCACATCAAGCCTGACCCCTCAAGCCCTCCCACGCCTCTTCCCCCATTCCCTCTTTTCTCGGCAGCAGGAAACAAAGCTTTGGCCCAGCTTCACATACTATCCTTGAGGCAGCAAAATTCAAATCTGCCGCCCCCAAGGAGCTTTGGATGGCTCCGTGGGCGAACACAGTGAAGGACACTTGCAGAGAACGTGGACAAAACCTGTTTTCTAACCAAACTTATCTGATAGCAGATGGCAAAGTCCAGGGTCTGCTGCAGATTCCCTGTCCAGGGCACAAGTAATGCAACATTCAAAGCCCGGATGATGTGTCTGTCTTTACACCAGGGTGCAAAGGAGTTAAGAAATTGTTCCTTCCCTTTGGAAAATGAGACCGAGCTCTCACTGCAGCAGCACAATGACAGGCAGCCACAGCACAGCCTTGTGCATATCGTCTTGTCAGTGGTCAGTGACACCATCTATTTTAATCATGCACTTCTCCTAGGCAGTGGATTAATGACATTGCTAATTGGCAGCTACAGACAAATAGAAAATGACCCAGCTTCCCACAGGTTCTGAACCCGAGTGCCCAGTTCTTACACATGGCAAGCCTGGGAGGTGGAGTGTTCCTGTACTATTAAGCTCCCTGTTTCTATACTATTAAAAGCACTCGGCCATGGTGAGTGTGATACAGTTAATTTGAAGAGCTGGAATAACAAACAGATGAGTATTTTGTAAAATGAAAATTTAAGGAGAAGGGGGAGAATGCTTCTGCCTTGGTGGATTTTGAAAATTCAAGGTAAGGAATGCCAAAAGCTGGAAACAATGAGCCCTAGCTCTTGTTCAATCCAAGAGCACTCTGGCAGCAAAAAGGGTCCTTAAAGAGGGTGTTTACATCACTCTAGAAGTGTAGTGTAGTGAGACTTTAATGCATGTTCAAACATACTTTTCTCCTGCAACAGTACAAAATGGTCTTAGCTGAAAGAAAACTTCATCTGTGAGTTTCTTGTTGCTGGTAGAATTTGGGTCTTATTTAAAGAGGCTTTTCAAGTTCATTTCAGCTTAATTTTGAGGTATTAAATGTGCAAACAAGAGAGCATCAACAAACCTTCCCTTTTTTAAAAGGCACACAGACAAGGGGTGAGAATGCCAGTCAAGCAGCGGCAGAACCAGGCACAGAATCTGCTCTGCTGTTACCTCATAGCCACAAAGTATTCAGCAAACAGGTTGACATTAAAAAGCAAACTAGCTTTATTAAATGCTATTTAGTTCCTGAGAAAGGAGCAGGCCTCTCCTTTTCCTCCTCCCCTTTTCCTCCCTTTGGTATTGCTCCAAAGCTCCACAGGTGTGGTGCTGAGGGAAAAAGGAGAGTTGGGTCTGCTCAGGGCACCAGCAGCACAACTGCTGCTTTGGGGCTGGTAACAGTGATCCTGAGGAGAAAGGAAGATGACTCTTCAATGACACCTGTGGGCAACCCTGCCCTACCAACACTGAAATGGAAGACGTTTCAGTAAAGGGTTGGAAAGGTGTATTTCAAGGGAACAGGTTTTGTTTTCAAGTAGACCAAGGTTTTCTGGAGGCTGAGACACAAGTGAAGCTGTATCTGGATGGAACAAATGAGGGTGAATGTCACCTGCAAAGAGAGGGGGAATTACCCAACTCCTTTCTCAAGTCAAGTGCCAAAAGACTGAGCAGGGCCTCTTACATTACTCACGGACATCCCCGAAGCTGGGTGTCAAATTTGTTTATTGCAAGCTGCCAAAGATTCGGCTTTTGGCCACTGCGCCAGCACAAACCTTAGACACCATCTTGTCACTGTGACCTCCACAGAGTTCTGGCTATTCATAACAGTTGAATCAAACCAAACATTTCACAACTAATAAAAAGAAGAAAGGAATGATTCAGAAGCCTTGTACAGAATCCTTTCCTACATGCCACAAACAGGATTCTTCAAGCCCACATGGAGCTGGTTAATGCGCCAGAAATTCAGCGAGAACTGGTCGGCTTTTTTAGGGATCCTTCGAAATTTTTAGTTTGCACATTGAAGAATCTCAGTTTAAGCCTGCTACCTCTGAAGTCAATTTAAACTCTCGTTAAATGCAACAGAAGACTTATTTCATATCTTCTGGAGGTGGTGTGTGCAGTAAGTGTAGACTAACAGGTCTGTTACACCCAAGTTTAGTTTAAAATGGGATGTGGTTGCATAGCTAAGCCAAGCTTCAGTCAGGTTTTAGCTGACACAAACTGTGGTTGCCATCCTCCCTCGATCTCCAACCCTTCCATCTTTTATACTGGCATCAGTGCTCATGGAACTGGGTGCTACATCAATCTGGTTGAAAACTGATCCTTCTGAGAAAAAATCCACTATTTTCAGCTGGGTCAGGCTCCTGACCAGGCACACTCTGCTATCACAACCACCAGCTTTGGCGGATGTGGAGCAGCACCCTGGATGTCACAGCACAATTTCAGTAGAAATGGTTCTAAAATACCAGGCAGATTCTCCCAACCCAGCTGTCCAGGATCACACACAAGGAATGAAGACTGCAGCAGTGAAACCTGTGGAACAACTTTGGTGTTCAAATGGCCACACAAGGTTATACAAATATGAAGCTGAAAAGACCACATTACAGCTGCAAGGGCTCTGATTTAAGCACACAGCATCCAGCAAGAGCAGCATTAAGATCTGAGATCTCTCTTCTATCACAGGAGCAAATCCTGTGTTTTCAATGATTTTTGAGTCACATTCAGTAAGAGCCCTGGTGAAGTCCAGAGGCTGGGACACCTTGTTGTGTGGATGGCAGTTCCCAGCCCAGAATTTGCTCCAGATGCCCAGCCTTTGGGCATGAGTGTTTGCTCACCACAAGTCACCCATGCTCCACACCTCCATCTGGCAAGAGTATGAACTCCTAATTGAATATATATGATTGCTCAGTGTCGCAAGATTCCTCTCCAGAAAGACCTCAGGCCAAATTTCACCCACAAATGCATCTATGCAACTTGTTCTTACACAAGCAAGAGTCATGTATTCATATCCCAGGGTAGGAAAAGTACTCCTGATGACCCAGCCTCCCCCACCCTTTTTGCCTGTACTTACAAACTAATTATGGTGCAACAAATATTGTGCTCAACTTAAAACAAGGTTTCTGCCAATTCCCTATAGATGCAAGGAGGAGTTTCCCTTTCCCATTCCCCCAATCCATTTGAAGTGCCAGAACCTGATCCACATAAAAGATGAATGAACAGAGTGGTACTCTGCTCCTAGAGGCTGCCCCCTTCCTTGGATGCTCGAGCTAAGCCAGTTATTAGGCTTGGACTCATGGATTTTCCCCTAAGGTCAAATTAAGACCAATTGCTGGATATCTCTTTATTTGTTCTGCTACCTTTTTTTGGCTGTTTTGATGGGGTGAGAGGGGTAGGATTTTTCTTTTACCTCTTCTATTTTTTCTGTTGCAGGAAACGTGCTTTTGTGGACAAATGTCATCGAGCAAACCTTGTGCCTTTACACAACCCTGTGCTCCCCTGCTCTCTCCTGTGTAGCACTAGGACTTTCTGCCTTTGTTTTAATGCCTCCAGGCTTGTTTCAGAGGGGCAGGTGATGCTGGGGGCGGGCTGTGGTGCTCAGCAGGTGTTCTCCAGGGCCCCTTTTCATTGTAAACTCTCATTTTACAGTTCCTGTGCGGTGCAGGAGGCAGGTTTGGTGCTGTGGGAGTTCTCGCACAGCCCTTTCCCTTGTGGACCTAAAGCAAGCCTCGTACATGTCTGCAATGGGCACATTAAATACTGTCAGTCTCCTCTCCTACCACAGCCCTTTCATACTTCAGCAGAGCTATTTCTGATATACACTGAAAAGCAGAGAGAGGAGGAAAACTAAAAGCAGTGAAACAGTGTCTCTCAAAACATTAAACTCATGAACACCTTTTTATTTTTAAGATCAGTTCAGCTTCTAATAAGAGAGCAGAAGAAATATATATTCATTGAGCAATGATACAACATTCACCCCTAAGCAGATTTGTCAAGAGCTCTATATGGTACCAAAACTAGAAGCTTGTCATGGAAAATGCTGACAAACTACAGCTATATATGGATCTTTCCTTATAAACAAAAATAAAGTGATTTATAACATCCATTTGAAGAGACCAAAACCTCATTGCTCACTCACTGTCATCTCTGCTTCTTAAAAAGTGCAAGACTTCCTAAAATGCTTTCCAGCATACACAAAAAGTAGTAATTAGAACAGTAATGATTATTTCATTTATAAGGACCTTTCCATTAGGGATCTGCACTATATTTGAAAATACACCTGGAAAAGTTGTTTGAAGCCAACAGAATCACTTCTCTGGGTCTGGATCAGGTACTTTGCTTCATTTTCTGGCATTTTTACCACTAGAGACATTATTTTAAATCAGTGAAAAGCTTTCATTACCAAGTTACACATAATCATTCACAGCTTTCAGGAAAAGTTTTATTTATTTCTCATTATATAAACTCTAAATCATCTTGATGCAATCTGACCTAGCCATGTCCTCCTCCAAAAGGAGGCACCTCCTTTGACTCATCAGCCTATGGAAAATTATAGGATAAGCACCTGCCAGAAAAATATTTTCTGTCTTTGTCACTACATTGTAAAAAGGAGATTAACAACAAAACCTGTTTCATTTATTTGTTTGAGCCAAAGCCTTGCCTGCACCCTCAGAGCCAGGTGGCTGATGCAAAGCAATGTGCAGATCCCCAGGTATGGGATCATTTGCAGCCCTGGATCACTGTGAGCGCCTGAGCACAGGGACTTCTCCCCATGCCCTTCACAGTCAGTGAAGTCAGTTGGACACCTGCATGATTAAAAGAAATAACAGGGAAAGCAGCATTGCCTGACAACACTATGGCTGTGTAAATCTCAAAAGCAGTGTCTTCGTAACTGCTCAGTTCTGTGAGCCCAGTGCTGCTTTGAGATGTGTATTTTGCCTTGAAATGGCTAAAAAAGTGGATTTCCCCTACATTTTTTTTCTAACTGATTTCAGATAGCCAACAGGGATGAGGATTTGGGGATCTGGAGTGACCTGCTCACAGTTCAGACACCCCAGCAGTTCTGCATTCAGCCCATCAAGGCAGGACTGTGAGCACAAAAATTCACCCACGTCTCAAGATGCACATGAAAGGGCTGCTCCCAGAGCCAGACACTGACAGTACATTATAAGCATGGCAGAATCTGGTTTAGTTCCTCAACTTTTCCAAATTTAAAGGACAGAACAGTTTATAATCATTTTCCATTTTCAGAAGTCACTTCAAGAATCTAAATCCGTTTAAGCCCAAATTTTAATATACTAAAAATGGGGGGAGGGTATCTCTGTTGCCTCCTTCCCACAACTTAAAACACACCAGCTATTAAAGCAGCAAGACATTTAAATGACTATTCATTCTGATTTTTTTTAAAGCAGTGCTAGGCTTTCACCTGTATCATTATTATGTAGGCAGTGACAGATGGCAATGGAAAAATATAAAATAACTCTTAGAGTATTAACTTTTTTCAGTACCGTATGTGTCAGATTCTTTAGCATAAATAAATGGCATTACACAGTCTCATTAAATCTATACATCTGTGTAGTAACTTGCAATTTATGGATATTTTCTGACACAATGTTCAAACCAACAGGTTTAGCTCACATGTTTCTTTTCTCACCATGCCATCTCCAAGTCACCAGAAAAGCAAACAAAAGCAAAACCCTACACTAAATATTCCTGAAGAATTCTATGAGGAGATTTGCTATTCATCATCTACACGTACTTAAGGGACTGAGAAGGGAAAAGGGTGGTGGGATCACAGAAGAAAGGGACTGGAGGGAGTTGGCAAGTAAAACACATAATTAGGCACTTAAAAATTTCCATCTCTAATGAGTAAGGAATGTCTCCTCAATTAGATTAAAACAATAACGACAGGAACACAAACACACACATTTTATTCTATCACCCACTTTAACACCAGAAGCACCCACCACATTTTCCCCAGAGTTCCCAGGAGCACCGAGCAGATCCCCCAGCCAGCCTGGGGGCTGGAGAACTGAACCCCAAGCTGAAGCAGCTCAGGGTGCTGAGGACATCCTAGAGACACTGATCAAGCTGGAAGATGCTGCAAGTGGCTTTGAGCACCACACAGCATCATTCCAGAGGAGCCAGCAAGCCACAGGCAGAACAGATGTGTACACTGAAGCACCTGACACTTCCTCAGGAGGTACAAGCAGCCTTTTCCCAAACATGTCCCATGCTGGAAACCATGTATCCAACCAGCACGCAGGCTCTGATGGACAGCAGAACCAGGTCTAGTTTCTGCAGCCCAGATTACACAGAGAGAGCAGGGACACTGCACCCCTGGGACACAGGGCCCTAGAAAGGGGTGGGAAGAGAGGACTGGCTTGTGCACATGAACTTACTCCTGGGAGCACTCCCAGGCTCAGCTTCTTTCATTCTTGAGCAAGAGCAGCTGTGGTGACCTCACAGCTCTTACAGTCTGTCCAAGTTAAAAAAAAGTCCCTTTTTGGTCGACAAGTTGTCTTAGGGAGTCCTCCCTTTAACACAAGGGCCTGCTGGTCCAGGTGGGTGGGACAGGATGCAGCAGTCCCAGAACCAGAGGAGCACAACAGCCCTGCAACCTCAGTCCTGACTGCTGCGTTTCAATGGGTACCTCCTTTGTCAACTCCTGTGACAGTGCCTTAGGAGGTGTTCTCCCAAGAGCTCCAAGGGATCTGGAAAGTTGCTCACTGAGTATCAAGGAACACTCCTGCCTGAACATTAAGTCACACCTTGGACAAACTCAAACCGAGGTGTGTGACACATTCCCATTGGAAAGATGAAATCTGTCATTAGCAGCAACTCCCGCACGTCACCCTTTTGTCTGCTTGGGTAAAGGATCTGTTGGGAGCTATTTACGGACTGGCTCTTTTCCTCTAGGAGGAGCTGGTATTTCTGCCTAAAATTAAGATGGCTTGACACTTCCTACGATGAGGCCCTGTTTTTCACTTGCTTATCACTTTGCCAGAAACAAGTTGGGCTGAAGTGTATAGGCAATATTTTTTCTTTTTTTTTCTTTTTTTTTTTGTGTGTGTGTGCGCAAAACTGCAAATCAAAACAGTAGAACTGGCCCTGACAAAGAGGTCAGAGAAACCACCAATGTGATCTTGGTGTTCAGGTGAGGTGATCCATGACCAGCCAAAATAAAAAGGCCTTCTTTCCTATGGATTTGTACCCGCTATCCCTTCCAAACCCTCCTTCCTGGCAGGAATTCCACCTGGGGTACCTGCAGCCAAACAGAATGAGTAACATCCAACTTCTATTTGCATTTCCCCTCTCTCATGAAGGTCAGCAATCCCAAGAGACCCTCTGACCATGCAATTCCATCTCATGGATACACTTCTATTGCATCAGTTCAAAAAAAAAGTCAGACCCAGAGACATCAGTGACATGCCTTACTTGTTTTTGAGGATGCACATTTAAAAATCATTTCTCACTGCAATGAAAAGAAGAAGAAAGAAAAGGGGAAAGGAGTTGGCATCCTAAGAGGCTCACTAAAGCTCTTTAAAGTGCATAATTCCATCACCATACTGTACATAGTACACGATCTCTGAGGGGTAATTACCCGTGGATTGAAAGCCAGTGTGAATATACACACAGTCAGTCAATATGATGTTGTGCTTGCTGCTGTTGCCTCTCTTTCTTTTTTTTTTTTCTTTTTTAAATCAATTTTAATTGTTGTGCATCTATTTCTGCTAATAAAAGAGAGTGAACTGATTCTGGCCGGATAGATTTCTGGATACGGAAAATGAGTGAGCAAAACATGTGAGAGTACTTACTGTATTACCAGAAATATTTATAAATGGCTCTTCCCTCCCTCAGCTGGCAGAATATCAAAGCACTGAGGAAGCAGCACGGATGGCTTCTGAAGGGATGGAGAAAGCAAAGGTCCACCCCTCCATCATCAACCTGGGAAAGCAATGCCACAGGGCTCCAGCAGAATCCCAGACTGGAACTGCTCTAACAGCAACATCTCCCCTCTTGTCAAGGGGCAAACACTACTCTGAGTGCAAACTGCATTAGAAAGGATCACAAATGAGACCCTACAGGGAATATATAATGTGTCTACTGGGCTGTAATAATGTACGAACTGGAAAGCCATGGTTTTTTGTAACTTAGATGTGATTCCCAGGTCTGTCAGTCATTCCAGCTGAGGACAATCATATTCTCTGAAGGCTTGATGCCTCCATATACCAAGACCAACTCAGAATCTAAACCCTTCGGGTTTGACAGCACTGAAACCTTCCCTGTAAAACACAGCGCTACCACAATGCATTTACATCAGCAAAATAAAAACATGGAGACAAGCACATGTACAAGGGACACACAGGAAATGATCTCTACTCTTGCACAAGAACCTGGCTGAGAAAGGAAGGCCTCTGCCCCACGAGCTCCTCTCCCAACAGGGTTTCTGCAGAGGAACACACCACACTCACAGCTGTACTGAGATGGAGGATCCTCAAATGGACCTGCTTCTGCACACGCCTTCTAGAAAGAGATTAAACAAACACACACACTCTGAACTTAATATAACACCACAACTTGTTTCCATGTCTCCCACTTGTGTAAGTGCAAAGGCACACAAGTCATCTGTGAGCTGCAGGTTTCCCTGGGGGCAGAGGAGCACCCCGTTGTGCTGCTGTGCTCTCAGTGGGAGTGTCCCCAGTCTGCTCTCCCTTCCCATCGCAGGAGAACTGCAGTAAGGTGCACCAATTCCCAAGTTGTGCATGTGAAAATGCCTGGGGGTCCTGATTCAGTGCAATCCTTAAGCAATCGCTGATTTTTAACGTTAAAGTCAACAGGACTTGGGTACAGACATAGGTAATTACACGAGTTCATCACTGGGCAGAGCGTGTTCCAGCCCACAAAAGCAACGAAAGGACAACTTGCAGGAAGAACGAAAAGCCTTCAGGAAAGGATTAGTAGTGTCACAAGTTAAACATCTCCTCCCTGATGACATACAGGATCGGGTCAACTGTGCAGACAAGCGAGAATGCTCGAACTCAGAAATGGTAAAAGCCTGCTCCAACTACTGCCTGGAGTAGGTAACAAAAGCAGAATACTAATGTACAACAAGCAACAGTTTAATAGCTCTGCTGTATAGAAGAGGTAGAGATTTTTCAGTGTTCAACTGCACATCACTTCTATTCCAGATCTACTTGGCTGTTTTAACTTACCTGGCAGATTTAAGTATAAGAAATAAAAATAAACCTCTCTGTAATCAACCTCTGAAACTCTGCAACTCTTGCTTTATGGTTCTAAAAACCATAACCTAGGAGGGCTATAACCTAATAGTGATATGCTGTCATTAACTGTCTACTGAATTACAACAAATAATGTGGAAGGACCTGAGCAGCAACTCCACCTCACTACTTTAAAAATAGATTGTTTTCTATTTGGAGACAATATGAACAGACTCCAGTCATACAGTACTAAGCAACCTAACGCTAGTTATGAGCAACCTTGGGCTTTTAGGGAAAAAGGCATTATTTTAAAAATCATCTAAATCCACAGTAAATATACAGGTTCCTCAGATGATTATGACTTCTTGTAAGTGCAGGAAGTATCAAGAATTTACAGTAGGTCATTTTAGTTCCCCTGCTTACAGTAGTTCAGCACCTACTGAAATAATTGCCAAGCAAGGAAAAGATAAAGATATAAAGCAAATTTATTGGCTGTCTAGCAGACTTTACATTCAATTTTCCCTTGTCACACTCTCATCAAGTGTATGTGCCTGCACAGTTTAGTTGTGAAGGTTACGGCCAGAACCGTGTTAGATTCACCCACCCCCTGTGCCAAATGTGATCCGAGAGGCTCAGGAAGGTGGTCTGTGTACTCCCAGCTAGGACAGGCAATTTTATATATCACATGCCATGCTTCATTTACCTACTCTCATGTGCCCAGTGGATTCACTGACTTCCTCTAATGTTCTGGAGCATTCATAGCCACCATTATGTGTGCACAGATGCTGAAGAGTCTTTGCAGAAAGTGATTTCTTCGTACAGCAATGCCTCGTTTCTACTCTGTTGCCAAGCTTCTGGCCTGGGGCTTTGGGATCATTTGCTTCCTTAAAGATACCATCAACATGGGATTCTCACTCTAGGGTAAGAATAAAGCATCTACCATGAGGCAGAGTCTGAGATGCTCAGAATTTGGAGATATATTTTAGGCAGCTGCACCCCGCACACACGGAGGTGGAATATTCCAGTCTCCAACTTTCAGTTCTGGTGGGAGACATAAGGAAAACAGAGTTTTTGCAGTCACTACTGAAGGCAAAAAGAAGTAATCATGTGGGTCAAACAAACAGAAATGTTCCATTTACTGTGAAAATCATTTGACTTGACTTGAGACATTTATTTGAGTAAAAAGAAAATAAAACATTTCTGAAGTTGTATAACCTCTACCTTTCAAGTGCTGGCCCTTTTGAGATGAAATACACGATTTTGAAACAAACACGGAAATATTTTCTACTTTGAAACATCAAAAGCCATTTCCATGTTTCTGAAGTGTTTTCTCCCCCAACATTTTCATTTAACTTGACTCAAATTTCATTCTGGTCCTGCTTACAAGCTGCCTTTTTCGACAAATTTATTACTTGTCATTTCCACCTAGTGGTTTCCACAGCAAGCTCATTCCCAGCAGGCTGTAAGGAAGTAAACCAGTCTTAAGCCAGTCTTCTGCATCAGGATTGAACTCATTTAAATTAAGAAATTCTGTAAATGGACATTGTTTAAAACTAAAGATACGTTTTTTTAAAAAAAAAATTAAAAAAGCAAACATTTGAAACCTCTATATGTCCTCAACTGTATGATGGAAGTTACATAATACTTTGGAGAGGGATACACTAAGCTTCCTATCCCTTTCTTCAGCACAGATGGTTAATTCTGAATCCTTCACTGTGTTCCAGGCTGCCCAGCCACAACAGGGCCAAAGGAACCACAGCCACCACACCTCCATGGGTCCTGGAGCTGCACCCTCTGCTGTGTCTGGAATGGATCCAGCTGAAAATTAACCTGAGGGGGGAAGGGGGCTGCTGACAGAATCACAAGGCTGGGAGTAAAGGGAAAGGGGGAACAGTGGCTGTGTGTGTCTGTGTGATCAGTGCTGTCCCCCCAGCACAAGGCACAGGCTCCTCAAGGCCCCAGATTTCCTTTCCTACCTGCACTTTCTGCCCACAAGTCCGAGTTTGGCTCTAGCTCTGCTCCCAAACACAAGAGAGACCAGGGAAGTCAGCCTTGATGAATTTATAAATCTCTTCACTTGTCTGGGCCCTAAACTTCCACTGAAGATCAGTTAAGGCACTTTCATAAATCTTACTTGGCATCTAGTTGCATCCTTGGGTGCCTAAACACATGTTTAAACAGGAATCTAAATCTCTTTGCAACTCAGTTCAGCTACAAAATAGAGGGTGTAATTCTTTATCTTATGGGGGTTCGGTGACAATAAATTGATGAATATTGGAGATTAATGTTCATGTGCTGAAGTCAAGGGAAGCAGAAACAAACCCTAATTCAGCATGACACACACTGCTTACAGGAGTCCCAGCATTAGTAAAGCCAGTGCTTCGCTATCAGGGACAAGATACATCTGCTTGCAAAGGAACTTGCCCAATTTTCACTCCATATATTTTGGCTCAAGCTAGAAGTAGCAGTCTGCCTCTTTTATGAGCCCTTCAGAAAAAAATATCTCGGCACAGCCTTTAAATTACCTACTGGTGGGTTCAATGAATTTGGTGCAGAAAAACTTGGAACGTAAATTCAGGCGACAACCGAAGTTAAACACGAGCTGCAAGGAAGAGAAAGGCAGGGAGGACTTGGTGTATGTCTGCACAAAAGAGAAATTGTTCAAGTGAGTAGGAAGAAATTTCTAATGCTAATGTCTTATAGCATGACCCTATGCCAGTTGAGATGTCTTTCACAAAGACCACATGACATGCTATTGATTCCATGATTCACTAATTCCAACATTAAAAGTATGGGTGGATACTAAGCTAAGAAAGGAAATTATTTTGTGTAATTATGGTAATTTTTTTTCTTTTATTGCAAACAGAATATGTTGACTAAAAAAATCACAGAATCTTCATGTTAAAGCAAAATAGTTAATTAATAGTAATTTGGAAAGAAAAAGTAACAACATCTGCTAAAATAGCATCTACTCACAGGGATAAGAAACAAACTCCTATCTAATACTGAATGCATTTTATTCTTTCCCTCTATAAACACAACCCATTGCTGGCTATTGCTGGCTTTAAAGAGGGGTTCCATTATCCAGAAAACAGCAAGGCTGACATTGTGGAATAAACCAAGATGAAACAGGCCCTGATCCACACGGAAGGGAGAACCTCTGCCTCCTTTTGGGGTCAGCTCTCTGTGGCACTGCTACAGCCTCTGCCTTCTAAGCTGGCAAGGGTGTTGATCAGGCATCTGTTTTCATCACAAATTCCATCTGGATTTCAGAATTCTCAATTTAGATCTCATCAAAACTCACACACATCTGCAGAGAGCTTTGATTTCTAGACACCAAAGGCTTCCAGCAGGAAAAAAGCTGCTCTGAATAGTTTCCCACCCACTCCCGCAGCAAGACTGATAACAGTGCATTTGTGCCAGTGCTTCTGGATAGAAGAGGTACATACACACATATATATATAAATTTGCTTCTGCTGCCGAAGCAGCGCTCTCTTCTTTGCTTGGGTTTGGATGGCCTTGATTGAAAAACATCACAGCAGCCTGAACTCCTCAGAACGCCCAGCAGCACAGGTTTTAATGAGGAAATGTCTATGCTGATAGCTTTTGTTTCTATTGTCTCTTTAACTGTTGGCTGGAGAATTCAGGTGCAGGAAAGAACGTGGATGTCAGCTGGATATCAAACAACACCGGCCACTGGTCAGTGATCAAGCAAAGAGCAGGACTGAATGGAACAGCTCTGACCCAGAGATTGCCAATTTTTCAAAATATTTCACGTGACCATTCCTTAAACAGATTAGATGACACTTTCCTGGCCAAACACAAGGCAGAAAATGGGATTGTTCTCCTCCTATTTGTCCTCTTTTTGTAAAAAAAGGGAGGGCAAACTTTCAAAACTTTCAACCTTCTTAAAAAGGCAGGGAAGCTTTCTGCATTCCTGACCTTTCACTTGCAGAGGGAATGCTGATTTCTTGCTGAGCTATGGCTCTGATCATCCTTGCCAAAGCTAAGATGTACACGAGCTGGCTTATCCTTGTTTCCACTGGCTGCTGGAGCACACCAAAGAGGCTGTGTGCCCTACTGCCTTCAGCACCCAGCCAAGCAACGTGATACTTTTCAGAACCTTATATAGCACTTTGAGAGCTGTCTAGAGGAGCTTGAAACAGGATGACATAGAGGGCAGTGGTGTAGGGAAGTTGAGAAATGTCTTCTACTTTTGCTCTCGAGCAGATCAAATGGTCATTTCCAAAGCGGGGCATGAACAACTCCCTAAATTTTTGGAGGCAAAAGTTAGCTGAAAGACTAGAATAACACAGAGTAGGAGGGGAAAGTGGATGTGCTCACCCACAGACAAAAAAAGAAGGTTTATTCAAGCATTGAAGTATGACAATCATGCAATGCAAATGCCCCAGTGAAGCGAAAATGTGCAGTCAGTACTGGAGACCCGAGGTTTCGGCATTCCCAAGGCAGGGCAGATAACTGCAGCACTTAGGGAGAGGCCTTGGGCCGTGTCATTTCTCCCACTGAGACCAAGAGGAAACACTTGTGCTGAACAGCTACTTCTAAATAACCCAGTTACTGCTTGAATATCAAAGCTTGTGCCTACAGATCCCTCACCAGGGTCCCTTCCCACACGGTGCTGGTTTACCCAGCGTAAGGAAAAGGTGAGACAGCACAAAGTCAGAAGGTCTTGACCTGCAGTGCCCACTCATCTGTCCTGTTATTTACTGTAGTACCTAAAACATGCCACAATCCTGGGACACTACTTCTGAATGAGCAAAAAGGGACCAGAGTTTCATTTTACAATCACTGCAGCACAGCTCTGGGGTGCTCCCTAGCAATATCAGCACAGACACACTGCATCTTCAGGCCTGAGGAGAAGAGAATTTGGCCCAAGATGTTAAAGGGTTATTTTAAGGAAGGCTTTTCTCTCTCTCTCTCTCTCTTGCTCTCCATTTGTTTGTTTTGGAATTGATACCAGGAAAAAAAAAATGTAACTAGGAAACAGAATACATAACCGCCTGAGGTGATGTACAAGAAGTTTCTTCGCATTCTCCGACTTTTTCCTGGTTAAAACCAGTTTGCCTGGGGATGGGCCAGCTCGGTTTCGGCTTCTCCTGCTTTCCCAGCATTCCAGAGAATAGCATGACCTTCATTAACTCAACAGAGCAACTGGATCCAGCTAACAAAATCCAACACATGTAGGCACTTGTCCCTCTCGTCCTTAAGGGTGGAGAAACAAGGATACAGTTGTTCCAAAAGTGGCCTTGCCATTTCCAATCCTTATCCCCACACAACAGATGTTATCAGGACTGCTCACTGCTGGTCAAAGGCTGCAGCAGCTTCTCTGCTCCCTGGATTAACAACCAGTTGCTGTCTCAAGGGACTGTGGCGATCGTGTGTGAGTTTCACAAAAAATAGTTTACAAGAAATGACAAATAATTAGTAGTCAGGGCTCTATACTTGTGTTGGCTGTGTGTCAGGGCATGTATTACTGAGAATATGGACTTGTCTCAATTTCCAAAAACCCCAAAAACGACCAAACAAAGCAACAACAGAAAACCTCAGAACTGTAGCAATCTGGACAGGGTTTGATGGATTAGGGGGTGTGGGGAAAGGAAAGATCTAGTCACTCTCTAAAGCTACAGATCTGGAGATGCAACAGAGATAGCAGGGAATGCACTGAAAAGAACAGACTGGCCTCATTAGTAATTCAAACTTTTCATGTTTTCAATGGAAATTCAACTTAAAAAAAATCCAGTACCTATGGGCAGCACAGCAGAACACTATTATGAGCTAAAATAAATCAAGCTCTCTACCACTGACACTCAGAACCAGCACTCACAAGCCCAGACTTGGGAGAGGCAGGTCTTAAGCACAATTACCATCCTGCTACCTTTGGTTTTTCTGTATTGACAGGTTAGTGATCAAGAGAAGCTTTGGATCTATTAACTCCAGAACTGGACTCTGTACTTCATCTAGGGCAGAGATGTGCAGTCCATAGCCAGACTGCATCAGTTTATTCCCTGTGCTGTTTGTCAGGCTGTACTATCACTTGTGACAGCCCCACAAACTTTAAACTGTTAACCCACAAAGGCTCCTTCAGTGAAACCTGCCCTTTGCAAAGCAGCTGGGCTGTTGAGCTACAGATCCAGAGGCAGATGCTGAAGCCTCGAAGCCTAAAGCCACTGTGAATCAATTCAGCTTTAGATGAGTATCTGCTTTCACTGAGACACAGAACCAGAGGCAGCTGGGTGCGATGCCATCCGGTTACTTCCTCGAGGGGATGGAAACTGGCACTCCTGCTCAGGGAGGTGTTCCTCCACATACCAACAAGGAAGACCCTTGACATATTTCTGACATGGTGTAAGTCTAAGCACTTGCCAGACTGGGGGCCCTTTTCCTCATTCCTTAAAAATCACAGAAAGCTCCATAAATTCCACAGACTAACCAGAATGGAGATGAGCAGTGGGAGATAGAGGAATATGTACCAGTGAGGTGTTGCAAAAGCAGAGTTACTGTTTCAGTGGGATTGGTTAGTTTAGTCTGTCATATCAGCAAAGCAAGCAGTGAAAAGCGAAAGTGTTTCATATTTATGAAGTTCCATAAATACTTCTCAGGACTTTGCTCCTCAGTAGGGATTCCAGGTACCACAGCAACACCAGAAGGGATAAAAAGCATTCTCAAGCTTGTACAGCAGTTGCTGTATCTCTGTTATTTGAACAAACGGAGAAGTCTGTCATTTCTATTCCCAGTTTAATCTCGGACATAATCACCTGGTGGGGTGTGAATTGAACCAAACTCCTTACTCCAGAGCACGAGCTCCATTAGCAGGCAGCACTCTGGGTGCTGATACAAAGCTCATTCCTGTTATGAGCATACAGTATATCAAAACAACCACTGCATTTAAAGTAACCAACATGAGAGGTGTCCTCGCCATACTCAAATTCCAGGAGGGTTTTGTACACGCATTCCTGCCTGTCTTGGTCCTTCCCCATGGTGAGTTTAACCATCACCTCACCATTCACTGCTGTGAGGCCAAATTGGTGCCACCTAGCTTTGCACATCTAACAGCTATTTATCTAAGTCCCTGCTGGCACTGACGGGGTTCCCTCTGAAGTCAATCCAAATAAATAAGCATCTCCAGAGGGCAAATAATTTCATCCCACCTGTTCTGTGAGATGATGTTTTCTGGAGGAGCCTACAGACCAAGATGAAATGACTAGTTTGGACTAGATATCTCGCCTCTGCAAGGCTGAAGTTCCTCAAAATGAACTCCACGAGGACAGAGCTATTCAGTGCAGCACTTCATATATCCTTTTATGGAAGCTACAAAATCTTTTATCAGCCATTTCAGCTGAAACCATTTATTACTAAGAGAACAGTCCTAAATCATCCTCAGAGCAAGTCATCCCCACTAGATATCCAGCAAAGCTGGACCACATTGCTATTCCTTCCAAGATTTTGTGGGGGATGCTCAGACTACCACCACCTCCCTTCTATTTTCTTGTCTGTTTTTGTCACTTCAAAAATCCTAAAACTACATGGCTTATCCATGCCTTCATTTCCATGTTTTAGACGTGATGTTCAAGTTTTAGGTCAGGGTATTTTATGTTATTGGAATTTCTTATACTAAATTCCCTCTTACAGATTAATTTAAGGCAGAAAAAAAAACCCTGTACTTATCTTAATTACTTTATTGATTCCTGGAAAAAGAAATACAAACTCAAACTGGAAAGAAGGAAAGATAACATGCACTTGTCTTCCACAGTCAAAATCCTTCCATTGATGGTGGTTTTAATAATTCCGAATATTTACTTTTCTGCTCTTCAGTGATAAAAACCAGACCCTTTTCATTCCCCTATTCCCACACGGGAAACAACTTCAGAGGGAAAAGACATGGAGACACACACTGACCTATGGAAGCTTCCATACACTACAGCGTTACAACGAGGTTACAAGCATTCCAACACATCCTATGGCAAGACAGAACCTACTGGTAAGTCCCTGAGAAAGCACAGAAGGAAAGCTACCAATAACCGAGTAGTTTGAGAAGTCCAGAGAACAGCAGGATTCAGACACATTTTGATCAGAAGAGACTGTAACAACCTCCTGGTCTGACCTCTCCACCCACAGAGCTTCTCCTATCAGTGCCTGCACAGAAGCCACAGGTTGTTGGCTGTTACCTTCCCCTAAACCACTCATGCTCTCCCAACTCCACAGGGACCAGAGGCAGGTGGTTCAAAGGTTTCTGATCAACTCCTTTCACTCCCTTGTAAACAGCAGGTACATTACACACAAAAGCTCTTCTGGGGACAGCCCTGAACCCTGATGGTGTGACCAGAGTCATTAACTCAGGACTCATTACAGGCTTATTGTGATCTGCACTTGGCCATCCATCATTCCAGGTCTTCCTTTCCACCAAGCTTCCAGCCAGGACCCTGAGCAAGGCCAGGTTTAATCCAGGTTATGGGCGTGCATGAGAGCACACTGCTGGAATAGAGAGGATTAACAGAAGCTGGAATTCCTTCTCACTCCACAAGTATTGCTAGGGCAGAAGTCCTGCAGGCTGACTCACACAGCTCCCCACCCTCCCTGAAATCTTGTCAAAGAGCTCTATAAAACGAAACAGAAAAGAAACCCCGTGGGTTTGCTGAAAGGAAAAACAAAAAAAAAATGGAAAAAAATCTTAAAGAGACACATGTTTGGATATTTTTCAGGACTTCTTAAAAAAAATAGAAAAAAATTACTTCTTTAGATTTAAAAAATTCTTACTAAGCAATTTGTATAAAAGTTAGTTAGTGCTGACGAGAGCTGTACTGGCTACATTCTAAAGTAGATCAGCAAACCTGAAAATTAGAAAAATGAAAAAAACCCTCTCACAGAAAACACTTCATTTTGGTTTTCAAACTCTGGCTTTTCACAGCTCCATTTTTGAAGCCCAGCTCGGCCCAACCAAAAGAGGAGGCAGAATGCAGAGCCCATGGTAGCAAAGACATGAGAACAGGCAAAGGATGAGGGTCCTGTCCTCTTCTTGTGACCAGGAATGGAACAACAGTGTGGTAATACCACACAAGCCTGGGGCCTGATCTGAGGGATGGAAAAAATAATCACTTCTTTCTACAGTGAAACTGTGAAGGATCAACAGGTTTTCTGTGCTATTTATGGGAATAATAAAATAAAAATAAGACCCTGGCTTTTATTAAGAACGGCTGTGCTCAGGTTAGAGGTTACTCTAATAGGCATTAGCACCAATTGGTTTGAGTTGCTGCCTGAGCAGAGCTGGAAAACAGATTTGTACTCCTTGCAATAAATTATTGCCTGCTATGACTCCCAGGAAGGGCCAAGGTGTGGTCCTTGCTGGCAGGTGAGAGGGTATTTGCTTGCCAGCCTTTCCCCCAACTGGAGGAAAGGTGCTTGTAAAGTAAAACTGCAGGAGAAAAGCCAAGAGCATGAGCCAGAATTCCCCCAAGTGACTTTTTGGTGTTTGATGGACAAGCACATTTTGACCATGCTGAGCCACCAAAGAGAATGTCAGAGCACAAAGGCATCCCACCCAGAAAACTGGGGGTGATGGGGGTCTGTGTTAAAACATATGGAAAAGGCCAACCTTGGCTACGTCTCCTCCTTCGGAGCCACCTGCAAAGGTGGTCAGGAACACAGAAAGCACAGCTCACACACATAGACCAACCACAGCAAACAAGGACAGGCCACTGTGCTGTGTGCCAGAGCTCTGTTAGCAGCCACTAAAGCACAGTCATGTCCTGTATTCAAGTGAGATTTAATTAACTATCCACCCAACACCGATCCTGCAGGCAGGCAGGGAAATCCTTACCCCCTTCCTTGCTGAGGGAAGTAAAATGAAACAGAAAGGTGCAATAACTTGCTTAAGTCTGTCTCATGAACCACAACTAGATTTCACCACCTCCTGCCTCCCAACCCAGTTCTCATTCCTGCAGACATCACCACCTCTCAGGTCTGCTCCAGGTGGGCAGGTAACACACATGTGCTTCATACCACAGAGGGGGAAAAGTCGTAGAGAACGGTAACTAAAGGATGCAAAGGTTTGGTGCAACTTATAACTGGTACCCTGGGAACACTGGAGCTTCACAATATCTGAAAGCAAGCAGGTAAAAGCATAAAATTAGCACTAATCTAAGGTATGTGCTAAGCATGACTACCTGACTGCAATCAGCAACTCCTTTCACACTTCTCCACTGCTCTCAGAAGCCTTCAGACACAAGGCAATTTGGATTTCATTCATGAATCCCAGTTCAAACCTCAGTACCCTTTCTCCACATTTTCCTCCTTGTGCAGCAAGAGATTGGTTTTAAGTTCCATGAAAAAAGTCAACTTTATCAATGGTATCAATTCTTTAGGGCACTGCTTGCACAAAACCCCAAGAGATGTAAAATTAAATGTCAAGTGTCCTTAAATCTTGTAAAGTGTATTTTCTAGGGGTTTTGGCTGCCGAAAGCTTCAATGACATCAGGCTGTTCAGAGTTATCCTTTTGTGGGTGTTTCCATTGTTCTGACCTCCTATTGCAAAACACAACTGCCAATTCCTCCTAGTTAGAAACAGGAAATTTTAATAAATCTGACATCTCTATCTTGTACCATTTTAATGTCCTTTGCTGGCTCCTGGTTATAAAAAGTCAGACTTGAAATTAAATTGAAAGCTTTGGAAACAGAAAGATACCATGCCTAGACTTAGAGCAGTTAGCACAAAAATTCCCAGGTGAAACCCTCTGGGCAGAGGCTCTGAAAAAAACACACTTAAGAGCCCTGAAGTTACAGGCTAATTTCAGTACTTGGTGAATCTTAAAATAAAGCCTCCATGTAAGCCTTTTTAGGATTGTAGCCCTCATTTGTTTCTAACTGAAGAAATGAAAACTATCATTATACAGCTCTGGAAAAGGCTTATTCCCAAATAGATCCTACTTACAGGCCAAATTCTACCCTCTCATGTTTACATACAACTTCCATTAAAAAAAAGGATGAAATACCATCCCCTGCAGCTCATGGGATTGTGCCCACAGGCTCCCAGGAATGCTCAGCTTGGCCAGAGCAGCCCTGCAGCAGCTCCTCTGGGTCGCCCTGGGCTGGGAGGGTACCCAAAGCCCGAGATGTAGGGGGCTGAGCTGGCCCTCCCTGCCCACACACAGCTGCATTCACACCTCTGACTACACTGAGGGGAGCAGAACAACCCCAAAGTCTTTGGAAAAAACTAGCCCTTCAAGTCTAATGTCAAAGAAACTTTTTAACCTATCGCAGGCCTGACAAATTTACAGTTACACAAAAAGGAGTTTCCACAGACATAAGAAAGGTGCTGCACTTTAACTCATTTAAGAGCTAAAACTTGGAAGATCTCTGGCATTTTCCCTGCTTTTGGAACAATGGAGTGCAGCATTTCTCGATGAAAATAACTTTCAGTTTCTTTGGATAAAAATACCTTTTTTCTTTTTTTTTTAAGTGCTCCTTGTGAGTAAATGTGCCTGGCACAGCCCCCTCCCTCTGTGCTGCTGCTGACTTGTGATTCCGTGGGGAAGATGGGATGGCTGTTAACCTCTATATCGTCGGGTCAGCATCACAACACGCTCCTCCAGCAATCCTACACCTCCTCTCAGAGCATTCCTCTACCTCCGCTTGTTTTTCCAAGTTTAATTAAAATCCACTGCAATTTTTTTCCCATCTGCTCCGAGGGGCTGAACGGCTCAGCCTTGTTTCTGCTTCTGGAAAGCAGCAGGAACAGAGGGGTTAACACTCTGTATTCAGAACAAAAACCACAGCGCCGAGGCAGATCTGCACTCATCCAATCCATTCCCTGACAAAACTTGTTGCTAGTCCTGTCTGCACCATCCTAGATCTCCCAGGTTTCACTGGCCTCTAGCCAAAAGTGTCGTTTTACTCTCATAATGAAGGGGGCCAGAAGGATTTATCTTTCCCAACCTCTCCCTACATTATGTCCATCCCTGCAGAGCAATCTTCTTGTTTTTCCACATTTTCTTGCAGTCTGAAACCCTCCCAAGGGCATATCCCCAAGGATCTGCTGAGATGGAAGGCTTCTCAGCTTACAGCTTCTGCCTACAGTGCTGTATTTAGCCCATTAAAAATCCCAATAAGGTTACACATAAAAGCTCCTTCAAAGTTTTGGCCCTGACACTTTACTCCTCACCTTCTAAATCAAGTTATGCCCTATTTGAAAATCTTCAGAAATTGTTTGGAGGAGTGAATGACCTATTCTGAGGCTTTAAAATCAGATCAGAAGTATAAAGTTGCTTCCTCCCAAGCCACTGTATTACTAAACAAGGAAACGGTCACACAATAAAATTTCCACAAGAAGAATGGAGTCTGTAAACTGAAGCTGTCACAGGTGAAGTAGTATAAGAAAAAAGAAAAGGGAAAAAGGAAAAGCAAAGGCTGATGCTGCAGTATTTTTTAAGAACCTAAGAACTAATCCAACAATATACAAAATACTGTTCCCATCTTTCAAATTGCATCAGAACTGCCTCCCTCAAAACAACCAGCCGTCCAAACCCCAAAACCTCCAAGGACAAACATTTCCCCTGTTTCAGTGCAGGCTGAGAGATTTGGGCTAAGGGGGAAATGCCAATTTTGCCTGTGCCTGCTCGAGTAGTCTGCTACTCTGCTGGAGTCAGGGGCTTACAGACACAGTCTGCTCACTGCATCCCTCCTTGCCCTCTCCAGCCTCTTTCCTCCCTACAACATTATCACTACTGAGTTAGAAGCACTGAAATCACACCTGAAAAGCAACGCCAAAAATTCCAGCTCTGCCTAATGGTAGGTTAAGTTCCCCTGAAAGGATTTATTTCCCTGGGCCTGGAAGGTTAAAGATTAAATTGTTCTCCTCCTGGCCCATGGAGAAAACTCAACTCTAAAAGATCTTGAGCTTAACAAATAATCCCATTGATGAGGCACAAATACCTGTTTTTCTAATGTGGCTGCTATGGCTCCACTGGCTCCCTCACTATTGCAGCTGGAGTAGAAACCTCCCTTATTTTTAGGTAAAGTAAGCAAATACAAGTCTGAAAGCAGGGGGAAGGATCCCCAAGCCAGAAAGTGTTATTTTTACACCTTAATTGCCAATAAAACCACACTTAAGGAAGGAATGAACATCCATTGTTCCCCATTGCCATGGTCTACTGAAGGGAATCTCAACTAGATCAAGCCTGCCTTGAGTTTCACTTTGTGTTTTGATTCCAGCTTTGATAAGGTCACACCTTAGAAGAGCCATGCACAGTGTAACAGATGGGAATAAAGCTTTCAGCTACTCCCAGACTCCGCTAATAGCATTTCCAAGAGAAGAAAAATCAAATTTTTTTTATATCTATATAAATAGGTACGGGTTTTCAAGTTACTTTGGCTCCCACCTCATCCCACCAACCCACACAGGGATGATTCTGCTGCAGTGGGGGCTGAGACAGCTGAGAGTGCTGGGGCAAATACCCACTCAGGCAGGAGGAGCACCTGCAACTGCCTCCCCAGGAGCAACAACCCTGCCCAGCCACGGTCCTGAGGGAGCAACTCCAACCATGAGGTCCGAAAACCACCCAGATCCCCAAACCCAACCTACTCCTACAGTGTCAAAGACCAGTTTATGCTCAGTTCTCCCTTCCCAAGCCAGCCAGCCAACCTACAACTGCTCTCCACTCCTGGCACTGATCTCACACTCTGCATTCACCTCTCTGAAGCCTCAGACCTTCCCTTCAGTCCCCTCCCTGCTGCCAGCTTGGGATCCAATCCATCTTGGGTGTCACTGGTGAGACAGCAATGGTGTCAACTATAGGATATACTACAGAATTTAAAAAAAAATAAAATATAAAGAAAACATCAAATAGTGAGGTAATGGTGACCTAATTTCCTAGACTGGCTGTCTGCTAACCACAACTTCAAGGTTTCAGAGACTTTGGCTCACTATCAGCTTGCTCTAAAAATGCCTTCTCTGCAAACCAGAAATAAGCATATTATGTTGTTTTCAGATAATACCATCCCCCCCAAAAAAAAGAAAGAAGGCCACAAAATTGCATCCCCATGAGTAACAAGCCAAAAAACTTCTTTATTCATATCGAACTTCTTTTAAAAGAAATAGGAGCTTAACTCTAATCCATCACAAGAACAAAGCTGTCACAAAAATGACCCTGTGCCCAAATTTCTACAACTCAGACTTAATTTTCAGTGAATTACATTAGAAAAGCCTTCAGTTTAGTATCTCCTGGTCAGATGTAAAGTGATAAGAGGCAACATTATCAGCCACCATGCTGAAAATGAACTGCAGTGAGAAAGTTTTGGGAACTGCATGCCACAGGAATGAAACGCCTGGAAAATGTGGAAAGCAATGTGCTTAAGGCAGAGGCAGCTGGACCGAGGCAGGAGAGGTCATGCTTAGCAAAGCCTCTGGAATTCCCAGGGATTGTACTGCAGTGACATGAAGGAATTTCGGGGGATGTTGTATACTCAGAGCACTAAGAAGCGTTTCACAAGATTCTGCACCAGACAGCAACAGCTAAGGTGAAGAGTTTTGGAAGAGGATCTGAGTAGGAGACTATACAGTAAATAGAGATAAGGGCAGAAGCCAAAGAGTACCAAAAGTGAAAATATTTCAGGTTGGAATGAAATCAAAAGATCACTCCAGAGGTCAGTTTAAACCTCTTCTAAAAAATACAGAGGCACTTAATTATTTATGCAGGCTCTTCTTGCCTATTTATGTGTTTGACAGAAACATAGTAAGTCCAAAATGTGGCTGAGGTTCACTCTCCCAGGTTTCAGTGTAATACATTTGCACATCATTTTACAGTTGCTTAAGAGCAAAGTAACAAAACTGAATTGAAAGAACACTAGAGCAGTGAAGGAACGGAGCCATCACACATCAAGTGATGTTTGATGGATGTGAGCCTGAAATAGCTTCATCAGCACACAGCCATGTGTGCCTAAACTGCTCATACTGGGGGGTGAGTACACACAACTACTAAAAACCACAACTCAGCACATCGGACAAGGGGGAAAAAAAGGCTGCATTTACATGGGTCACAAAGACATTTGCTCTGGAAACTAAAACAGTTATAGAAAAGCTGTGGAGGAGAGCGGGACAAAAGTCCAGCCAAGTTCAAGACAGAGCTTCATGGAGCTGAGACACAGTTGCCTCCTCCACAGCTGAAGTCACTAAGGCTTCTTCATTCTCAACTGGGGATCATGGCAGAAGTGTGGCTGAGAAACGCCAGTGCCATACATGGGAACAGTAAAAAAGCAAAGTATATGGTCATCCCTCTAGAAAGCTTCACTCAACAAGGCTCTCAAGTGCACATTCAAGTCTGATATCAGCCAAAGGGCTTCATAGTGTCTTCTGACCCCTGAGGAATAGAGAGAGGATTACTCAAGGGTAAATAAACAAGCACATAAATGTTCAGAGAACCATAGGAATGGAATAAACCTTTAAGATCATCTTGTTCCACCCTCTGACATGGGCAGGGACACCTTCCACTATCCCAGGTTGCTCCAACCTGGCCTTGGACACTTCCAGGGATGGGGCAGCCACAGCTTCTCTGAACAACCTGTGCCAGGGCCTCCTCACTCTCATAGGGAAGAAGATTTTCCCTAATATCTGATCTAACCCAGCTCACATTCAGTTGGAAGCCATTCCCCCTTATCCTGTTACTCCAGGCCCTTGTAAGCAGTCCCCCTCATCTTTTTGTAGGCTCCCTCCTGGTATCAGAAGACCACAATTAGGTCACTCTGAAACCTTCTCTTTTCTAGGCTGAACAATCCCAATTCCCTCAGCCTTTCCCCATAGGAGAGGTGCTCCAACCCTCTGATCATCCTGGTGGCCTCCTCTGGACTCACTCCAGCAGGTCCATGTCCTCCCTGTGCTGGGATCTCAGAACTGGGATCTCAGCTCTGTAAGGAGGCGGGGGGGGTCTCACCTGAGCAAAGCAGAGGGGCAGCATCTCCCCCTCACCTGCTGCCCACACTGTTTTTAGTGTGTTACCAAAACCAGATCCAAGACATTTATTAAATACCCATATTGATTAACATGTATAGATCCTAGTCCACTCTCTCAAGGACATATTATTACTATCCTAGAAACAATCTAATGAAAAGTAAGCAGGGAAATGCTAAATACTAAACCCCACACATTACCAAGAACTGCTGTAGGAGGCAGGTTGATTCCCAGCAGAAGAGACCATTCTGAAGAGACCTTTTGGAAATCTTTTATCAGTACAGGAGGGACAGACATCATTCACACACCAACTGTTTCACAGTGGTAAAAGGTCCAGAAATGAAGCAGCAGTGTAAAAAGAAGAACAGAAGTACACAGATTTGTTTCAATGCCTGATTAGCTCAAGCAAATGTAACTTGGAGAAGAAAACTGAAGTTTTTAACCCAGCTTAGAGTAGACTTACTAAACCACAGTTCTGGATGAAACCACCTAAGCTCCTGGACCTACTGGTTTGTGTTGGACCAGTGTCTGCTGACAAGTCAGTCAACAGCAAAAAATCCAGCTCCAGGAACTCAAAAGGAATAAAAAACACTGAGCATAGAGGCCACCTCATACGTTTTTTCAGGAAAGAAAAATGAAAAAAAAAAAAAATCGGTGAGAAGAGACAGTCTGGAAAGTGTCCTCAATTTTGCCGATTCCACCACCACTAAGCAGACAAAAACATCAGCTTTGCCTATTTGCACTGAGCTAAGAACCTCAAACACTGCAGATCACTGACAGGGTTTACAGGAAAAAAAGGAAATTTACCTTCCTATCACACAGCATGTCCTACATCCAGCTCAATATTAGGAAAACCTCTGGTCTCTCCAAATACCCCATACCTGAAAGACAATTGTGAGCTCCTCTACCATGTCACAGACATTTGCCAAGTGATTATTCAGCAGAACTACCAAGATTACAGAGAAAGACACTTCTCTACTTCCTGGCTTTTTTTTGTTTGTTTTACTTTTCTCCAGCTTCATTGCAGGCTGTGGGCACAGAAAAATCCTGGACTCACCAGCTCTTCCTAATGTTGCTAATGTGATATTTAAGGGATGCTGCACTGAGGTGTGTTTGCACATATGGATGCCAGGTACCATTTTTCAGCTTTCCTCCAGGAAACAAATTCCTTGCTTAAAAAAAAAGATGAATCATGTTCACTCTTCCATTTTAACAAAATGGGTAAAAAGTTGGTGAGAGTTTTCACCCAAACTGTGCTTTTCCCTCCTCTTACCAAGCAGCCCTTGCAGTGAGAGTAACCCAGCAGTGGAAAGAGGCGTAGGCACGGAAACAAATTGCAAGAAATGATCCCCATTTGTCACACTGTCCATGAGATAATGAATTATCACATTCCAGAACCTATCTCAGGGTGAGCACATACTAATCTGTGGTGTATCTTACTCCCTCTCAAAAACCCACCAAACCACCAAATTATATTCAATGCATATACACGAACCAGTTCTTATTGTTCAGGCTTGACAGACAAGATATCCTGAGGTAATGGTGGTTACAATGGCCTCTCTCCTGAATAGCACTACAGAAATCTGCTGCTGCAGAAATCTCTCTCCAAGAAAAGCCAAGAGGTAGTCACTTGTAATAGTTTCTTCCAGTACATACTTTAGACGTGATCAAAGCTGAGAGCATTGGCAAATTCCTACTTTTAGCATTTTAAGAATCCAGTAAATTTTAAATGTGCATCCAGAAAACTTTTGATGCTTAAAGCTGTGTTTTCAAAACAACTCATGGGAGGTACATGCATAAATCACATTATTTGTTAGCAAGATTAGTGAACAGTGCTTTGAAAATACATCCCAGACTGTTTTGGCATTAACATGCACATTTCTAGATCTAATGTCTAAAGACATTACAAGTTATTCTTTGTAAACTAACACTGGCCTAGTAAGTATTGTCCAAAATTCCCAGTTAGCCAGCTCCAGTTAATCCCGTCTCATTTCCTAAGTGGGTAGCACACCTTGTTTGTCTGACAGAAGTGACATTATATCATCCTGTTTCATAGTGAAGGTAGATTGTAAAATTGAATTTTGATCATTGGAGTGAATTTGTGATTTCAATTACATTACAGAAGAATGGCATTTGTTTTCTTATGATAAATACATGGGAAAGGAAATTAAACCATGATTTATTATGGAGTTCTATATTAAATATAAATGATCGTACATTTAAAACCCCCCAAACCCAATAGTTAACTAGAATATCAGATGCTGTAAATCAGCCCTTATTAGATTATTATACTTACAGCATATTACACCAAATGAAAATTTGGCACAGCTGAGGATTTTCATTCTGTACGAACACCTTCCATAAAAACCAAAGCAAATTTGACAGAATATTTATACAAAACTTGCAATAGGTTTTATAAAAAAATTCTACGTGGTTCAGCCACAAGAATTTCAGTTAGCCAAGAGTTAAATCTCCAGTGGTCCAGACACATGCCTGACTCTTGATTTCTGCTGCTACTCGTTCGTCTGGGACACAAACGTCTGAAGACTTTTGGTTTTGCATTGCACAGCAAATGAAAAACAAAACAGACTATTAATTCTCACTGACTCCAATCTCCCTCAGCTCCGTAGTAAAATACAGAACACTTCATCCAACTAAAGGGAGTTCACAACCATGGCTCCTTGTATCCAAGCACTTCCTGCAGGCAACTGCTTCCTTGCTATAGGCCTAGATGAGTCTTCCAAGGAGAACATTGTTTTTCCTACTGAGGAAAATCTGTAGGAAATCAACAGGGCAGCAAACTCACGCTAGAGCACAAAGTCATGAAAAGAACACAGAAGACATTTCTGATGTGCCCAACAGCACTGCAGCCTGTGAAAAGTGAGAGCTTGTGTATGTGCACAGCTATTGGAGACCTTGGCTTGGGCTTCAGAGCAGAGAGGGACTGCCACCAGCCCTGGAGTGAGAATTTGAGAAGATGGGGATTGCTTAAGGCTCAGACAGGCACACGATCAGTGACC